>PVJO010004177.1:0-112991 GCA_004026905.1 Hystrix cristata
ATTCATATATAAATGGATGTTCCTTGAGAACATACTCTTAAGTGAAATAAATCAGACACTCATGAGCACACATCGAATTGTTTCTCTGATATGAGAAACCATAACTGTAAATAAGGACAAAGAGGTGTAATAGATATTATATAAAAGGAGGATGGTGTGCAGAGGAGAGGAGTACTAGAAAGAAAGAAGGGGAAAAGCATAAAGGCAACAGGGGAAAGAGAGGGGAAAGGGAAAATATGGAAAATGATGAATGAACCTGCTGTAAATAGGGAGGGAGGGAGCAGAGGGGAGGGGCGGGGGAGACGGGGGAGAACCAAGATGCATCATGTATAGGTACAGAATAAATGTAATGAATGTGACCATTATATGTAGAATGTACCAATACATGCTCTTGGTTTAATATAAAACTAAAAAAAAATTAGATTGATCTGAACCCTTGTTTCCACCAAAACCCGCTAAAGGGTCTGTCGGCTCTGTGTAGTCGAGCTGCCACAGACGCTTCTCTTTTTGGAAGTCTGCTTTCCAGACCCAGTGCCCGACCCGGCAGTCGCAGGCCCCACTGGGCCAGGAGCAGTCTCCTCCGCGCTCGCTGGTGCTGCCGGCCACGCTGCCTTCCTTGCTTTCCGGGAGATCACCCAAGCTGCAAGGAGCGCAGAAATCCGGAACAAATACGCTTTCTGTCTGTCATCCAAAAAAGTTATAATTGCTCTTATTATTATATACTCCTCAGTAAAATAGTGAATTGAAAATTGTTTCATGCAGAAAACAAACAAAAAGTCAAGAAGAAGATGCAAGCCTGGGTCTCAAAGCAGAGGGCGGGGAAGGGAACTTGGTCTCTCCTCGCTTCAGGGCCCGGCGCCCACACCCACAGTCCTGGGTCGCCTCTCGGCGCCTCCCGGGGCGCAGGCCCCTGGACCTCCGGTCCCCATGTCCGTGTTGCTCTTCAGGCTGAGTTTTGGGATTTGCTTACTCATCCTTTGTTCTCCCTCCTGCTTTTAAACCTCCTGCGAACAAAAATTCCGTCTGTCCCTGCAACCCAGATGCCTCCAGTAGAAGAGGACTCAGTGGGGATCATTTGTCTTTGACAGTTAGTGCTGTGATGATAAGTGATAGCATCATTCTAAAATCTAGGATTCTAGTTACAACTGGGGATGTAAGAGTTAATACCTTAGTTCTTTGAGTCGTTGATTTTGCAAGTAGAACTAAAATAATGGGTAGTTTAAATCCCATCCGGTTTTTTCAACTTTACCTTTTTTTTTTTTTTTTTTGTCCTCGCCTATTAAATATGTCCCTATGGCCGGGGATTTAGCTCAGTGATTAGAGTGCTTGCCTTGCAAGCACAAGGGCCTGAGTTCGATCCCCGGCACCACAAAATAAATAAATAAATAAATAAATAAATAAATAAATAAATAAATATGTCCCTAAATATTACAAATAGTTGCCATTTGACGTAAGAGGAAAGGAAGAAAGATTTGTACCTTCATCAGGTCAATCTACTTTGCCTATTCAAAGTGTCACTGAAAGAGTTTGATGTGATGGTTCCCTGGACTATAAACACACGTGTGCATACTTACACACACACACAAGCTTCTTGGCAGTAATACGAAAGTACTGCTTCAGCTGAGTTTTATTTGCATACCTCAACACTTGCAATGCCTAGTTGCACATGCATTTTTTTGATCGTCCCAAAGATACTTGCCATGAAATTAATGATTTCAAGTTCTGTGGTAGTTACTAACTGTACTAGATTTTAAAATCATTTCCAACTCTGGCTTTTGGAGTGATGCATGTCACAACATGCTTTCACCCAGAAGGCAGCAAAATGACATATCAGGACTTTCTTCCTGCTTGGGCATGGAGCAGCTGGGAAGGGTTTTCCTCCCTCCCTCCATTCAAGGGAGGGCTCACCTGTGGCTGCATCTACCTGAAGGCAGCCAAGGTGGAAAACCCGAAGTGCACTCTGAGAAGGCAGTGTAGGCAAGAGTCCTGGAAGCAGAGAGGCTTCTGAGATGGGATTTTAAGTAAACACACATTCACTGCGTTAACTTCCAAGAACTATTTCTGTTGTTTTTCTCAACACCAGAAAGACTCAGGCTGTGTCTGTATGATGGTATTTCTGAACAAGGTGTTCTTGTTCTACCAAGGATATACCAATAATTCAAGGTAATCAGCAGAGTACATTACAGGTGAAAATCTGCACCAACAAGCTGTACAAACAGAATAGCAATCAGAAGATTTAATGCATTTCTGATGTACATTTACGGCACTGACACTGGGCCACAGATGTACATGTGTTGTGCTTTATATTGCCGAGATATGGCCTGTGAGAGCCTATTATAGCATATCATCATCCGCAGTGGTGGGGCCGAGGAAGGAAAAATTCCATCACACATTACTCCCGCGATGTATTAGAGAAACAAATTGTACTTGGAATTGAAAAGTCACAGGCTTATTCTGTCTTAATAAATTCCTGCCAAAAGGCTAAGTGTAAGACCAGAAATACTTCCCAAATGTTGTTACTGTATTATCATCTCTGACATCTCAAGGGCTGGCCAAGCACCACCAGGTTCAGGGCCTCACAACACATTTTCTTTCTTTCTTTTTTCTTTTTTTCTTTCTTTTTCAAGCACTCCTTGATTTCCTGTAGCCATCTTGGGATACCTGGGCTTGAGACATAAATCTCCCTGTGGCTGAAAGAAAGAGGTTATTTTAAATGAGAGCATCATCACTGGGCCATCCCCGTCGATTAGCCAATACAGATAGCTTCATCGTTCAAGAGCTAACCCTCAAATTAGACTTCCCATCAAACTCCTTGGATGGTTTTCAGGACTTACTGAAATAAGTCAAAAATAGAAACATGAAAGAGCAAACTGAGCTCGATGAGGGCAGATCCTGAGTCTTTCTTCTCTTTAAGGCCGCAGTGACTAATCCCTAACATAGTAGCCAATAAACATCTATCACGTAAGTAAGTAAGTGTTTACATGGTTAATGTCAATGCACTAAAATAGCCTGATGATTTCAACCCAGTTAACATTTCATAAATCAAGGTATATGATACCGATTTTACCAAGGTATGTTCATGGCTGAAATGGTTCCTTTTACCTTACCAGTCTACTGAGGCTGCGTTCCCTACGAGTGGATATTTTTTGTCTTATCTCAACCTGACATGTAACAAAGTCTGTATTATTGCAAAATGAGGGGAAAAAAAAAAAATACCTGAAAACAACCTTCAAAGGAAAGTGTTTATCCAGTCCACAAGCTTACAATTTCGTGTAACAATGTGCATTCGTTTAAAAAAAAAAAAACAAAAAAACTGTTGCTATGTAAAAAATTACCCAAAATATAAGAGCTCCCAAACGACAAGTACGTTTACACTCACATTCCTTGTGTGTGGATGCAGGATCCAGTCGATTTGGGTCCTCTGCTCAGAGTCTCTCAGGATGCTAGAGTTCAGCTACCCTCAGCTCAGGTCTCCTGAAACTGGGTCACCCACTCACAAGTCTCTGCATCGTGTCTGAGTGTCCTCATGGCGTGGCAGCTGGTGACCCAGGACACGGCTCTGCAGAGCAGGCTGAGGTGGAAGTGACCTCCTGTCACTCACTTCAGATGCCCCTAAAAGCAGGCGGGCAATGGAGAGTGCTGACATAGAGGCACGGTCACAGGAGGTGGGTATCATTAGAGATGTCTGAGGGGACATCTACCCCCAGAAGGCTCCACAGTATCTGCCACAGTCAACAAACAAGTCATATTATCAAATGCTTTGTAGTAGTTCAAGACATACTGTAGAGAAGTCAGGGAGATTCTCAAGGGCAAGGTCCCCCTCGCCATCTCTGACTGATGGGTAGAACTGTGACACCGGTGTGCTCAATGAGAAGGAAAGAAGAACTGAGTGGAGGAAGTGACAGGATGAACGGCACATGCCAAGTGCCCTGTGGGATGCCTCCTACATCATGCCCTGCCCAGGCCTCCCAGCAACCTTCTAGGTGACACCGTGGCCGGATGTGTTTATCGGAACTTAGGAGGCAGACCTACTCATGTGCCACAGCCCCTGGATGGGACTTGAATCCACAGCTGGCTTGTGGGAGACCTGAGAGTCCTCCTTACCCTCTGACCTCCTGGGCCTGGGACTGAGAGCTGGCTTCTTAGCCTACCTTCCCTAGTTGAACCTGCGATTGAAGCGAAACACGTGGTTTTTCTAAGCCTCAGTTTCTTAAACTGCACAGCTGTGGATTTCCACAGCTGATTTAGGAAATCTCCCATGAATAAATGACTAGCTGGAGGCCTCAGCTGTCTAACAGCTGATGGTGGGACTGTGATCTAGTATCGATGGAAGCAGATACCATCCTTGGGTTGTGGATTCCAGTGAGTGGAACGGAGAAAAAAGAGCAAAAAGGGCAGCTTGAGCTTAGTAAAAGAGGTGTACACACAACTATGTCTATGAGAACACTGTTTCTGAGAATAACATTTATGTCTGGTTACCGCGAAAAAGCCTTCTTCCACTAGTAAAGTTTCACCTTTCCCGACACACTTCTTTGGGAGAACCGTCTATACGTGACTGTACAGCAGAGAAAAAGTGTTTCATATTTCAAAGATAAAGCTGCCTCACCGCATAGCAATATAAATAAAACCTTTCATAACCAATGTTAAAGAACTCTTGACAGGGCCAGCAAATCCAGTGACATCTTAGGTACTTCGACGGATGCTGACATGGATCGGCTCTGTGTGAAGAGCACTTGTTAGTCACTAACGCGCCCCACGTGGACAGCGCCTGTGCCCCTGGTAGGTCCAAGATGTGTTCCAGCCAAGGCAAAGAAGCAGCTTTACTTTCATGCTCATGTGCAGCTACTGCATCCTTGATGGACACCAACACAGTTGCTATTTCTACAACAGCATCCACCCAGAACTCAGGATGGAACCGCTGTGTGGACACACAGGACCCACAAAGCTACCTCCCAGTCATACCTCAGCCTGGCGGGACACTCTGTGAGGTCACAGTTCCATCTTGTCACAACCTCTGTCACTCCCTGTAGCTTCTGTCTTGTGTACTGAGAGTGACCTTTCCATTTCCACCTTAATGCAAAGTTTGAACTGCATTCGAGTTCTCTTACAAAATAGATTTGCAGATTCACTGTAGAAAAGAAAAAGAACGTCCCTTCTGGGTATGCCTGCTACTCTGTAAGGCCCTTGCTCTTGGGAAGTGCTACAGGCTGCAGGGAAAACAAGTGTCGGTGCAGCCAAACCTCTCCATCTGGTTTAAGGCCCGAAATTATCGCCCGTGTCTATAGTATCATCGATACACTAATATGTTCGTTCCATCTCGCAGGGGTAGTACTTACTAGAGAAAGTTTTCTCGGTTGTGTGAAATTGGATTATCTTACTATTTGTACATATGATGTCCATGGGACAAAAGAGAAATCTTAATTTGCCTTTCTGTAAGTATGTGAGAAATTGTCATGGCAGAGCCCCTCAGAGGTAGACAAACACGGATGTAAAGAATTCCTAATGATTGTTCCCATTACTGTAGTGTTCATCATCAACACAACCTCTTTTCAACTTTGTGAAAGAAGCAGTGCGGAGAATTATTATTCCTTACTCCTAATGCTTCTTCCCAACTATAAAGACGACACAGAAGTAATTAGGAATTAATTGAAACTCCTGTAAGCTAAAGTTGATCTCCCAGGATACATGAAGTTTACAACAGACCTGAGGCTTTTTTTCCTCTCTCTTTCAAATACATTTCAGTTAGTATTCCTGGTGGAGTGTATTTTTTCAATGGCTTTGATGGGAGAAGAATGATCTTCCAAATCAGAGAATATAAAATATTACATGACGGAACCAGGTTCATGTTAGTTGATCATCCCAGAATAACAATCAGGCGAAGGGAGAAAAAGACCTGAGAGGAATGATCTGTGATCTTTTGCAGTTAAGAAAATCATGTTGGGAAGAACATATTTTATTCACTAAATAAATGAAGAATACTTTCTTACTAAGCTTTTCTTGATAAGTCCATGGAGAAATTAAATTCTGCATTTAATAATTTTAACCAGCAATATTCCCAACGTAACCAGCATGCGCTTTTACAGTACATCCTGTGCATTCCCGTATTTCAGGGCAAGGGCACTGCTCTGTGTGCTGTTCAGACAGGGACCTGTTGCTTTGTGTTACAGCATCAGAAAGCTGTTGTAACAGTCAGGAGAGAGAAGTTACATTTCAGAACAACAAACAGGCTCAATGTCTAGGCAGCTTGCGGAGCAAACACTGGTAATGGACATACCATTCCACTGTGCACCGCGTGGTGCACATAAGCAACGCTCTTCCCAGTGGTTAGCTGGGGACTCAGGCTATCGACAAATGGAAATTTCAAGTGTTAGAGATCTTTGTTTCCAGAGAGAAGTCTGGGGTTGAAGGCCTTGGGGAAGAGAGTATGGGTAAGACACACTTACTTCTGTCTGCACGGACCTGAAAGGGTCCCACTTCCGGCAAGGTCCATGGGCAAGAATTACTAACAGAAATGCAATTAGAGGCACAGCAACAGAACCTGGAAGTCGATACAGCATATGGGAACTCCCATGATTACTTCGGGAAGGTGAATATGGATCGGTCACCTCCACCTCTTGCTTCTGTCATGAGTACTGGCATGTGGCTGCTCTTGCTGAAACAAGCACACACGGTCTTGCTCCCAGAGAGGCCAGAGGACAGCTTAGTACCTGACCTCTGTTCATAGTGCCACCAGGACCTCTTGGGCAACGGGAGAAAGAGAGAAATTTTTGCACTCAGCTCAGACCAGAGCTGCCAGGGGCAAACGGTTGCTGTTTACTGCCATGAAGAAATGATGAACAGCCCGTGGTGCTGGTGCCGCGACCATGGTCTTTGCGTATTAGTAGTAATGTGGAAACATTCTGATCCCCCTTCAGTTCACCACTGCAAGGTTTTTCCACACATAAGTGGATGAAGTCATTGAAGGGTTCCTAACAGGAAGCAAACTCCTGGGAAAGCTATTAGCAGTTGTGCATTTGCAATTCATGTGACACTGTACTTGCCCTAAGGGACCTCATGACAGAGTCCTGTTTGGTTTAAAATGTAACTCGTACAGGAGAGTAGGTTGAGCATTGAGATCTCAGCTGGGTTTCTCTTGAATTTATTAACTTACAAATGGAAGTACACTTAAAATAGTTTACTATCTTTCAGTCACTACTTCTTAAATTCCCCATTTGCAGAAGTGGCAGTGTTCTCCCTCTTGTGATCCTAGACTGCCTGGACTTCTGTTCCCTTTGATGCTCAGAATGCCACTGTCTACCAAATCCTGAAGATTCTGCCTCCACATTGGCGCTCTGAATCCTTCCCTTCCCATTGATTTCCACACTTTAATTACAGCTCCTAACGACTCCGTACCTCATGGCTCTCTCTACTGCTAACTAAAAAAACATACTTCATGCATTTTTCAAATGAGCAGCTACAAGCAGCTTAGTGGTCCTGTCCTTTTCCCCAAAAGTTTACAATGATTTGTGGCCAGCTACTGGAACATTTTAAAACAAGTCAAGTACTGAGTTTCTTAACATGATCGGAGTTTTACGCAGACTGAAAGGGCTTTAGACGTTTCCTAGCAGACATAAAATAGATGAAGAGATCCCAAAAACTTATTGATAACACAGAAAAATATTGGTTTTCCTAAGAAAATTTTAGCCAGTTTGGGGTGTCTGTATTTACTGGCACATTTTCATTTTCCTTAGTCTTTTTTTAGACCAGTGGTCTGATCCTCGTGATTAGTCCAACTCCTTCTCCAGAGCCCAGAGATTATGTGCCCTGGGGTCCATTCTCGTCATTATTAATTTTCTTGTCTGTTTTCTAAGGTCAAAGAAAGAGGCAGCGTCTTGAGAGTGGAGGCATGACTGATTTTAACAAGATGGCTATGATAGACGCTCTCTTCCTTCCACTGTTGTCCACTTTTGTTGTTTTTTTATTTTGAGCATAAAAGAGCCCAGCCAAGTCCCTAAAGGTGGAAGCTGTCCTGAAAGGACATTCCCAATAATTGTCAACACACACCAGTAGGTGAAAAGGCCTCTCCTATAACACAAAACGTACATATCTGTGTTAGAGGGCCACGTATCTGATTCTTATTAAGAGCTGCAATGTCAACACACATACCTCCCAGGAAAGAGCTTGCTGCGTCTCTCCAAGGGACACCAAGGGAGAAAACACCTCATGGCCAACGTCTGGTCACAGGGCGGGTGAGCCTACATCTTGTCAACATCAGAACAGGTTGAGGAATGAGAAGCAAATTGATTGTTAAGCACTCTGATAAGCCTCCTTTACACGACTCTCAAACTCATGGCCCTTCTGCTCATGAACATGAAGGTTTAAAATCCTATGACTTCCATGAGCACCTGCAAACCCCACCGTGCTGCCCGATCTGCAGGTTTTACTGTAGGTCAAGGCCATTAATCACCCAAAGGCCTAGGGCAAGCCACCTCGAAGCTTATTTATGGGCAAATCAAGAACCTGAAATGCTCAACTGTGCCTGATTAGCTGCACTAATATGCTACTTGTGGCTAATTTCCGAGCTGCTCAACCCACAGGTGTTGGCCCTCACCCATAAATCACGCCAGCTACCTTCTCTTTGCACCCTTGGACACACCATGCATATAGATAGGCCGCTAAGTGACAGGTGAAAAGTAATGGATGGGCCAGTAAATCACCCAGTGCTTAGTCACCTGGCCCTCCCCCGAAGCCAGTCCTGCCGGCTCCCAAGGCCCAGCTCGCTTCCCGTGTTATTGTAACCCCAGCCCTCTCCACCACCCACACAACCTTTGCAAGGCACAGAGTGTGCATTTCCCCGTTTTTATTTGCTTTCCTTGTAGAGTGCACTCTTTGCATAAGACAGCACCATTAAAGTTTCCACAACAGCCAGTGGAGCAGGCAAGCAGAACAGCAACCCAGTGACTCAGACAGCGAAAGGAAACGCTCGCTGGGAACTCAGCAACCAGAGCCTTCCATTCACCTTTAATTTACTTTTTAAAATTAAAGATGCTAATTAAATGGATCACAAACCGAACAATCGAAACATTAAGTGTTATGGTCAGGAAATACTTGGTTTGCATATGATTTGCTTTTCAAGAGTAGTTTTTTGTTTTAAACCAACTATGGGTCTGTGTATAAAAATGGGTAGTTCTGAAAACATACTCATTTCACCCATATCTATAATGTCTGTCTATACTTGCAACAGAGGAAAATGTTGGACTTGGGAATTTTTTTTTTAGTCTCTGGCTAAAAAAGCTGTTAGGAAACGATACTAATACTAACAGATGAGCACAGGTGAGCTGTCACAGGTAGACACAGTACACGAAGAAGTCCTCGATCTTAGGACCACGACTATAACAGAGCCTGCGGGGTGCAGGCCCTGAACTGCAGCACCTCAGCCCCCCGAGGCCCAGGCCAGGAAAACAGCTCCATGACACCCTCAGTGACTTTTAAGAGTTTCACATGTCCCCCCTGCTTAGGAGAGATGATGAAATACGTTCACGTTTTGAGTACTTTCTAATTGAACTCAAATAGCTAACTATCACGGCAGAGTTTTTTTCATAAAACTATACTTATTTTGAGGGCTTTAAAATGAAATGGGGTAACAGGAAACAGATTTATCCTCCTGCCGAAGTAGTTGAGAGACAGATGAACTGAGCCGGCAGACTGAGCACCAGGAAGTGAGACCCCTGAGACACAGAAAGGAAGGATTTCGAGGCCTGTGACGGCTCCAGCTCCCTGCTCCGAGGGTTTTTGGGCCATTGTGCAGAGAGGGAACCCCAGTTATATACAATGAAACAGAGAATGAGGATTAAAAATTAGCAGACCATCTTCGGGACAACTCCAAGTGGAGAAATGTATACACACGTGGATGCTGCGGAAAGAGGTAGGGAGAGCAGAAAAAGGTGATGGAAGAAATAATGGCTGAAAATCTCAAGCTTGTTGACTATCACCAAGCGAAACCAAAGACACTCAACAAATCCCAAGCACAAGACGTAAAACAACAAACAAGCAAAAACCTATGCCCAGGGTACACCAGAATCAAAATACTCAAATCTACCAATAATAAAGAATTTTAAAAGAAAAAAAGGAGACATTATACACAGAGGAATAAGGCTGTAGATGACCAACATTTTCTCACTGAAAATAATGCGATCTCTTTGAGTACTGGCAGAAACAACAAAAAAATTTTTTTTGTATCCATATAGAACATCCAAAGAAATTATTTTTCAGAAGCATAAGTGAAATAAAAACTTTTTATATGTACAGAACTTGAAAGACTTGATCACAAGGCAGATATGCACAAAACAATGTTAAAAAGAGTCTTTAGAGAGAAGGAAAATGGTATCAGAAAAATATGGTTACATATCTTGGAATGGAGAGTGCTGGAGTGAAATTATGTGAATGCTTTAGTTTTGCTTCTGCTTATTATTTAAATGTTTTTAAAGCCAATTGTTTAAATAAAGATAAGAAGACTGTAACATGCTCTTTATAACACACAGGAGCCTCAGATCATGAATGCTTTTGCTTGCACACAGTTTGGTTTTTAAACAAAAGCGTTTGGCAAAATTTTGTTTTTTGTTTGCGAGCTCCGCACTGGGTGACGAATACAACCGTGGCCATCTTTCCCACACAAACACAAAGATGACCACGTTTTCCAAAATCGTAGAACAAATTAAGTTCGTGATCAGAGGTACCACTGTATAAAGTAAATCTTAAATGTTTGGCAGTAACAGCCCACATCTGACAATGAGGCTGTGAAATTTCATGATCATTAGCTTCTTTCACTATTTAGGACATGAGATAATATCACTGAAAATGGGACTCTGATAAACACAGTTATGACTAACACACCAAAGTGAAGATAAAATGAAATAATAAAAAAATTACTTTAAATGAAGTCAGAAAAAAGAAAGGATGAAAAATTAAGGGCAGAGGGCACAGTTAAAAAAACAGAGCAAGGGGACAAATTTAAACCTGGCCCAATCAAAATTACATTTGAATATCTATGCTCTAAGTGCTCAAACTAAGAGGCAGAGATTGTCAGATCTCAAAATATACCATCTGCTATCTCTGTGAACCATGTTCTTTCCATAACACGTACATTTAAATCTAAAGACACAGATGAGGGTCAGGGTGCAGCTTGGTGATAAAGCATGTATTTTGCATGTGGGTACATCCCAGCACTGCCAAGAAACAAAAAAGAACACAAAATAGATTAAAAATAAAAGGATGGGGGGTGCTGGGGATTTAGCTCAGTGATTCGAGTGCTTGCCTTGTAAGCACAAGGGCCTGAGTTCAATCCCCGGCACCACCAAAAAAAAAAAATAAATAAAAAAAATAAAAAATAAAAGGATGGGAAAGATATGCCATGATATCGGTAATCAAAAGAAACTGTAGTGTAATATTAATAATAGACAAGTTAAATATCAGAGAAGTTAATATTACTTTGTATAAACAGAATCATTATGCAAGTATAAAGAAGTAAGTTTATCAGGAAGACTTCACAGTCCTCAAGTTTAGGATCCTAATAATAGTTTCAAAACATACGAAGCAAAAATTAGGTAGAACTACAGAGAAATAATCAAATCAACAATTAGCTTTGATGATTTTAATATTGCCTCTCAATAATTAATAGAAGCTAGAAGCAGAGGTGCACATCTATAACTCTGTATTTTGGAAGCTGAGGCAGGAGGATCGCGGGGCTATAGAGTAAGGGCATGTCCAGTCTGGACTACATGGCAAGACCTTTTCTCAAACAACAACAGCAAAACCAACCAATCAAACAAACAAACAAAAACTGATAGAAGAGACAGAAAATCAGTATGGACATAAAACCTCGCAATGCTACTATAAATTTTTAAGTGGAATTTCTGATACATACTTACTATCAAAATGAAGAAAAATCCACGTTATTGTCAACTATAGGAAACACCAGTCTAGAGAATATTTCGATTCATAACACAAATTTCAGTAAACAAAAAATAATTTAATTCATTCAGAGTGCTTTCTCTTATAAAAAGGAGTTCAGTGAGAAATCGATAACAGAAACAGCTCTGGAAAATCCTGTATATTGAGAACCAATAGTCTACATGTAAAGAAACCTTAGACAAAGCTGGACATGGTGGCAAATGCCTGTAATCCCAGCACTCTGGGAGGCTGAGGCAGGAGGATCACAGATTTCAAACCAGCCTGGGCAATTTAGCAACTTTGTGAGACCCTATTTAAAAATGTAAGACAGAAAAAGTTTAAAAAATTCAGGAACTAGAATGATTGAATGATTTTTAGTCTAAAGAAAAAAAGAAAAAAGACGTAACCAAATTTTGGGAAGGCTGCTAAATTTATTATGGTGGGAGAAGTGATTTTTACAGCACTAATTGTCCCCAGCCGAAAAGAAAAAGTATCTCATGTAAACAACTTCAGCTTTTTCATTTAGAAATCAAGAAAACAAGAGAAAGCAATCCAAATATGCAGCGAAAGGAAATAATAGAGAACAAAGCAGACAAAAATATACAGCTGAAAAGCAGCAGAGAACATTAATGAAATAAAATGTTCATATTTTGAGAAGGTCTACATAATTGACATAAGTAAATTTTACCAATATCATGCAACAAGAGAGGTGATATCAATGTAGTTTTTTTGAGGGGGACCAATTCTGGTCCTTCAAAAATGCTTTTAATCAATTTCGAAATAGCATAACAGATTTAACAATAAATATTACTTGCTATCAAAATCAATTATGTCAGGGGCCAAGTGTGGTGGTGTGCATGCATGTCTGTAATCCGAGCACTCAGGAGGCTGAGGCAGGAGGATCACCCCAAGTTCACTGGGCTACGCAATGAGCTCAAGGCCAGCCTGACCTATGTATTGAGACCCTCTCTCAAAAAACCAAAAGGAAAATAAATAAATTATGAGGCTCCACTCACGAAGGCAGTGGAGCATTGAGCAGAAAAACAGCTGGATGGTGCAGAACAGATACTAGAAATAGACCCCCACATATGATAACTGTGTTTCAACAAAGATTCCAGGCAAATAAACAGAGGACGGACCATCTAATCAGCTGCAATCACAGGAATGTCCATGAGCAAAACAAAAGCAAAAGGCAAAAACATTAATCCCACGTTAATTTCTTGCATAATACCCAAAAATTAATTCATGATGACTCTTCCGTGTAAATGTCAGCTTTAACTATAAACGTGTAAGTGCTGGCTCCAGTTTTATAGGTAAGATCTTTGGGGAGCTTTCGGCTCCGCGTGCTTGCTTTTCTCCGAGTGTAACTCGGGTTCTTTCCTAACTTCTAACACCAAAATCTCCACATTGAAATTTTGTCTTCCGGAAAATTTTGAATAAGGAAATGTAAATAGAACTAAAACATCGTAGAATGACCTTCCAACAGCTGCTTTCATCCGGCTTGCCTACCTCACTGCAGCTGCCACTACCGGCTCTCTGGGTTGTCACGCTTTAGACCCTAATCTACGGTTGGGTTATTTATGCTAATTAAAAAAAAAAATCTCAAAACTACACTACACCTTTCACTGTGTTCCTAGCTACTTCCGGCTCACGCAGGCCTCTGCACTGCCAAGAGATACAGATCCCGGCCCAGAACTGCAGTCTGTTCCCGCTGTGGTCACGGCGCTCCCCTCGCCCTGGTCACCCTGCGTGCCGCGGTCCTCCCCACCCTTGGGCTTGTGGAATCTCTGTGATCTGCTCGTCACCTGGCACCTTTGCTGATGGAGGCCCTCTGCCCAAACACCCTTCTCTCTTCGCTTTGAAATAATCCACCTCTAGGTGCTACACTCCTGACCCTTTTCTGCTCTCTGTTGGTACAGTGGGCAGTACGCCCACGATGTCCACCTCCCAGTCTCCATGATTCGGGAAGATGCTACGCTACGAGGTACATCAACCTGCTTCCATTCCCATAATGCAAGAGCCCGGGCAGACTACCTGACGGAGAAGAGAACTAATTAGCAGGCAGTGTTGGAGGCTGACCGTCCAGGCAGCACGGTGCGGGCTCTACTGAGGGTGCCTCAGCAGCGTCACCTCTGACACAGGCTGGTGCCGGTAGCTCTTGGGAGGAAGCGGTCACTTGGCCAAACACAAAACCAGAGCAGCTGTGTGGGCCACGCTTTGGGACCAACCATTTTGAGTCAACTGATCTAGGTTCCTGGAGAAACACTTTCATCCCCCCCAAGCTATGGGCATAGCCCATAATTTAAGGACCTCCCACTAGGTGCCACCTCTGGAAGTCCCTCCACTTCTTGCTGCCACACGAGGACCAACAGGTGAACTTGGAGGACACACTTCACTCACGCCCACAAGGCATGTGGTGAATGGGAAGAAGGACTGCGACCAAATGGCAGTTGCTACTTAGCCAAAGGTAAAGTGGGAGATGAGCCCTCATGACAGGTAGGACCATGGTGACCACAGGGTCCTCAGCGGTGGAGGGTGAGGCAGAAGACAGCGCCAGAGCCACATGGTGTGGGACATCTTGGCCAGCCTGCTGGCCAGCTACAGAGACTGAGGAAGGGGCCACACGCTGGGGGCACAGTGGGCTTGGAAAGCTGGGAAAGCCAAGACTGAGATGGTCTTCCGGGGCCTCAGAGAGAAGCCCAGGCACACTGACACCTGGATGCTGGCCCCTGTGTTATCCTGTGACCTCACCTAAGAAGATGCGGGTGTCCTACCCCACAGCCGGAGCATTTGGCCAATGCATGTAGCTTTGCGCACATCCTGGGGGGGGGAGCTTGTCACCGGAAGTGACTTTTTCTGTACTTGGGTTCCCCTTCTACGTTAGCCATGTAACGTCCACAAAGGCAGAGGTCCTGTCTATCCTGTCTGTTGTGTGTACCTAACAGGAGGGACAGAGTACACAGAAAATCTGTTTTTAGAATGCTAGGGGTGTTATAACGATATTAATTGTTATTAAACAATTTATCTTAATTTATTGAAACAGTAAACATCATGGCCTAGACCAGAGCATTTGATCTCTATGCAAAAGAGAAATTATGAATTCAAGGATCATATGGAAATGGAGTAAGCAGATTGCTTTCTTCCATTCCCTGGATTTGGTGGTGGACTTAGAGATTCATTTTCATCCTTTGAAGGAGGAGAGACCAGCTGTGGTCCTACACTAAGGCAGGACAGTGATGCCACACCGTGAAAGAGAATCACAGCTCAGGACAACTTCCAGAGAAGGGTGGTGTGGTCCAGCATCGGCAGATGAGCCTTCACAGTGAACTTGTGCAGTGAAGAGTGGAGTGCCCCAATCCACAGAAGAAGGGCCCCTTGGACTGAGACTCCTCCTCAAGGCGACAGGCGGACCTGTTCCAGGCACACGTCAGCCTTCCCACCCAGACAGGGCCATGTAGGGATATCTATATGTTTCCATTACATTGACTTCACATTTCTTTAGGCAAATAACTATGAAAAAGTCATCTGGCAATTCCAAAAAGAAAAATGCATGTGGTGAGTCGGGAGTGGCACATCCAAGAGTTATCGTTGCTCTGCCTCTGATTTAAGAAGCACAGATGATTCATGGCTGGCGAAAAGTGTATTATAGGCAGCCAGGGTGGTTCCAGTGTGAGAATTAAAAGGGCACCCGCTAAATCTGTCAGAAGACACTTTCAAGATGTAGCACCAAAGAATTATATCAGAAAGGTCACTCGGAGAAATACGAGTGTCACAAAGTTGAGTACATCGAGGGAAGATCAGATAATAGGAAATATCTTTTTTCAAAGCTGAAATGATAGATTGCAAAAATGGTAAAGTGAAGCTCAGAGCAGATATAAAGGGAAATCAAGACAAAGGGAAAAAATAAAATAGGAGAGTAATACAATAGAAGCGAAGCTGTAGAAATCATAAAAGAAATGCTTTGAAACAACAGTGAAACTTATTGAATAAAGTGAAATTTATTCAGAACATTCAGATGGCAAGATTCAGAAAAATAACCCGTGGAGTGCCATTCTGGCT
Organism: Hystrix cristata; assembly: GCA_004026905.1. NCBI lineage: Eukaryota > Metazoa > Chordata > Mammalia > Rodentia > Hystricidae > Hystrix > Hystrix cristata. The sequence continues at coordinate 15,988 of PVJO010004177.1, forward strand.
GATTGCGAGAGGCTGTGAAGAATATATTTTTTTAAAAAATTGTCATACATTCTCATAGCACACTGTATGAATAATTTAGCAGGAATGCCAAGACTTATGAAAAAAGTATTATCAGTGAGATGTTAATGCCAGGTTCAAGGTTTTTTTTTAAGTGAAGATTTGGTTCTAACCAACATAATTGTTTCTATTTTTCACCCCCATGCCAAAGATGGAGCAGAGTATTGAAGCACTTGGGAATGAGAAGCGCAGTCTGTGATTACGCCCTCAAGATCTCAGGACCTGCTGAGTGCAGTATCCTAGTGTCACGTGAGCAGCCAGCCTCTGACTTGGTCTTCTGGTGGGGTCACCAATGGGATTTCCTTGTGCTGTCCATTGCTTCTTGCTACATTTTGTGCACGTTTTCTGCACGTTTTCTGGATGGGAAGACCTTCAGCACTAGGCAAAGAGCCATCAGGACCTGACCTTCCTGTAGGAGGACCCTGAGAAAGAACCCGATGTAAGTGCCACACCCGCTAGTCACCTGCATGGAGAGCAGACCTGTAATGGATGCTGGTGAGACACAGCCCTGTGAAGGATCACAGAGGCCACCCACCAGCTGGGGAGGGAGCTCTTGGGCCACGGTCCCATTTTCTCCTTTAACGACACCAGCGTTACCTAGGTGGCCATTTCTCCCGCACAACTGCTCACAATCGCTCAAGCAGAAACACAAGTTCTTTATTTCACTGAGATGAGATACTGGAGTCCTGCGTCAATGATTTTATCTTTGTAGTCCTTTGGAAGTTGTGATCAGCGCCCTACATTCTGCTGTATGGCACACAGGGAGGTACGAGCATTAGCCCCTAGGGCCTGAGCATGTGGCATGTGACAGTGGCCACTTGATTCATTCTTTTCCAGCGTTTGCCCCAAGCTGATCTGCGCTTTACCCACTGATGCAAAGATAATTCAATTTATGGAATGTTATGCAAGCGCTCAGTGAACTTTATGGGACTCTTAAAACCCAGCCATTGTTCTTATCGAGGGAATGAAAGCGATGGAGGAAATTGCTTATAATCTTGAGTTGCTGATACTGCACCTCCAAAAACTGACATGCAGATAAGCTTTGTATTTCTAACACCTCATATTGCTTGGACATTTTACTAAGACAACATCTATTCTTAAAAATAACAATGAACGAATAAAAATTAAAAATATTTTTAAAGACAAGACACGAACTATTCAGGTTCTATAAGACACATCCTCTAAAGTTAGTGGGTGGCACTAGGTTTTCTCAGGACTACTCTGTACTGTGTTCTAAAAAGGTTCTTCGCAGGCGAAATTTGTGGCGCTTTGTGGATAAATGTTCTGTAAATGTTAATTACATTAATATTCTTGCACCATGTACTTCATTAACCATAAAAAGAAAATAGAATAAATATAATACAATTATAGGTACAAGCCCTGCTGGAAAGATGAAATATATAAGCCCCAATAAAATCCATAGCTTATTGTGGCCTGCAAGTTGTACACTGAAGCCAGGTATGTGGCATATGCCTGTAATCCAAGCACCCTGGGAGACTGAGGCAGGAAGATCAAAAGTTCAGTCTCAGCCTGGGGAATCAAGCGACTTAGCAAGACCCCATCTCAACGTAACAAGAACAAAAAGGGCTGAGGGCGTAACTCAGTGTGGAGGCTCTTGGTCTGAAACTCAGCACTGCAAAAATAACTATTGACGGGACTGTGCACTTAGAGCAAGTGTAATGATCACGATTCTGGTGCATGCTTTGGAAGTAAGGTAGCAGCGTTTGCTCAGGTACCGTGTGCACCTCCACAGAAAGGAGCATCGCGGTTTCCCCTAGAGAGAAAGCAGCATTTCAGCAGATCTGAAGAAGCACGGAGGCGGTAATCTATGTTTTATAAAGTCTTCCATTGTGCGAACTAATGATAGCCTGCATTTACCACAGATGCAGCCTACACCGGAAAAGACAACAGAAAACGTTTCCCAGTATCCAAATCGCATATTTGTAAAGTGCTGTTCTCTCCTCTCTGTTCTCCTTCATTCGCACACGCCCCTGTGGAAGCAGAGGGCCCGTCCACACTCCGCGAGGTGCTCGCGCTTTCCCCTCCCAGGCCGCCTTCCTGCAGCCGCGAGGAGGCGCCCTCCCCCGCCCCGCTGGGCGGCCTGCCCGGCTGTTGCCGAAGGTCAGCAGTCTCCCGCCGGACCTGCCCGGTGCAGACGCCGCGGCCGGCGCTCGCAGCCCAGCGGCCGGACATTCTGGAAGCTGCTCAGGCGGACAGAGTGACACGCACATGCATGTACACGCGGGCACAGGGGCAGATGTGAGTGCAGATGTACGTGCGGACATGCAGATATATATGACTTTAATTGTGTACAGACACAGATTTTAAAGATACAGTTAAAGATTTTGCCATAGATAAGGGTATAGACGTATATAGGTAGATATACAGATAGAGGTAGAAATAGGTATATATTTACACATATACACATATATCTATAGATTCATCTTATTTACATATATATGTGCACATAGATTTAGATATAGATACATATATATGTAAATACAGATTCATATAGAGATAGCTATTGAAATAATTTTATATAGATGAAGATATTTATTTAGATTTGTATGTGTAAATACAGACACAGTTATAGATGAGTATATAGATATAAGTAATGGCTGTATAGATGTAGATACAGAGATAGATTTAGATATCAGGGTGCAAACATACATGCAGGTCTGTATTTTGATGGACTGTTTGGAAGTGCACAGCCCAGGGGTGCTGGCTATGACCACAGTGCAGTGCAGCTGATCTCCAGATCTTTGTTTCCCCTTGCAGAAGGGAGCTCGGTGCCCACCTACTTACTCACTTCCAATTTCTCCCTCCTCCCAGCTGCTAGCAGACACCATTTTACTTTATGTTTCTCAGTTTCATCCTTTCAGATACCTCATATGAGGTTGAATTATGCCTAATTTGTCCTTGTAGGCCTGATCTGTGTCACTCAGAACAATGTCCTCAAAGTCCCATGTGGCAACACACGACGGGACTTCAGCTCTCTCGAAAGCTGAATGATATTCCACTGTCTGTATAGACCACATTTTCTTCATCCACTCGTCCATCCACGGACATCGGGGGTTGCTTCTGTCTCTTGGCTATTGTGATAGTGCTGCAATAAACATGATTATATAGATATTTCTTCAATTCCCGTTTTCAGTTCTTTTCAATTCTAGTATACTCAAAAGTAAGGTGGCTGGATAATATTGGAATTTTCTTTATATGCAGTATAAGGAATGAAACCAACATCCGTATTTCCATACATCAGTCCAACATTCCTTATTCAAAAGTCTGACCTTACTCATTTTATTTTAATTGTTACTTAATTATACTCCAAACTCCTTGTGAATTTCAGTTTATTGTCTTTGGTCTATATCTTCATGTGCCTATACCCTGTTATTTCATTTATGGAAATTGTTTCATGTGCTTTAAGATCTGGTAGGACTACTCATCTTCTATTGCTCCCTCACTCGTACTGGTTCTGCATCTAATCTTCCATGTGAACCTATTCTTCCATTTCATTGACATATATTACATTTGTAAATTAAGTTGTAGGTATTGGATATATCTTTAATTTTGAGTAATTTTACCTAATTAAAATAATTCAGTCAGTCTCTGAATGTTCTTCTGAAAGTTTATAATTGTTATTGAATGAATTTTCTTAGGTCTATTCTCTTTTAAAGGTTTCTGGTCTTTTAAATGCAGGTAAATCTTTCCCATATTTAGTGGCTTTGTGTTCTTCAAGGTTGTTTGAAAGTTCACGTAAAGTGGATGCTATGCTTTTTATTTCATCTCAAGTTTATTTGTAGTGATTTTATATTTGGAGTTTGTTATCTTAAATGTGAAATTTTATTTCATAGGAACTCTTCTTGCATATTAGTTAATTCTTTGCATTGCATAATCTCTGAATTGTGATATTGTTGCCAGCAGTTTTTGCCAATTCATTTTTCTCTGGAAGCTGTGTCATGATGTGGTGATAGAGTTAACTCACCTTTTCCAACTCTCACCTCTCTCTCTGCTGTCTCTTATCTAATTGCACGGGGCACCTCTGAGCAGTGTTGACGAGAGCAGGGTAACGGCAGTAACACGGTGACCTCTGACATGGATGTGTCACAGTCTCACGCGTGTTGGGGCAGAATCCTAAATGGAAATCAAGCAAACATAGTCCAAGAGCCCACTGAAAGGCATAATCATTCAATAATTGACTGGAGCATCTTCCAGATGCAAGGATGGTTGCCTTTCAGAAAAGATATTGATCTAATTCATAAGATTAAAAGATCTGAAAGAAAAAATTTTATGCTCATCTCTGTAGATGTTGACAGGCATTTGGAAACATTCAACAACCATTCACGATTTTAGAAAAAATTAATAAATCAAGAACAGATGGCCATTTCCTAATGGATAAAATGTGCCCATCTCTGTCTAAACCCAGATTACACGCCTCGGTGAAACACAAAAACATTGCGAATTCTCGTGCTTTATTTGTGCCCTGCTAGGTGAGCAATTTTAGTGACCACTGTCATGTCTCACATGGAGATGGAGTCTAGTCTGCCTTCAGGATGCAGGATTTGTTCTGTGTAACACAGACCCGGTTTATTAATTGCGTGACTAGGACCTTTATTCACATTGGCTTAAGGCTCAGTCTGCCATGGAAGATGAAAGGGCAGAGTGACCACAACTTCTACTTCTTTTAGTTCTTTCAGTTCCTGTAGTTTGGGTCTCATTAATATAGCTACTATGCTATTTTCAACACAGATGCACATAACTGCTACATCTTGCCGCCCGTTCATCTTTCTAGCTTCTTTGTTTTTTGTGTTTTTTACTGATTTTACCTAAATTATTACTCATTTTGTCTGATAGTCAGATTGTATCCCTGACCTTCCTTCTCTTTTCCTAGTGTGTTTCCCTACTTTTGAATGGTCTTTCAATCTGTATAGAATTATATTCTTTTAAGCATAGTAAGCTTGGATTTTACTTTGTGACTAAAATGTGCTTATTTACACTTACTAAAATAAGAAACATGTTTGAACATAGTTTTATAACATTATTTTATGTATATTCTGTGTTCACAGACTGTTTAGAAGTCTTATGTTCAGTTTTAGGTGTACATTATTTAGGAATACGTTTTCTGGTATTTATGATGTCTTGCATTTTGTTGTTCTGTTGCTTCCCTTTGCCATTTATCACCAATGTAGCATATTTGGCCCTTTAATTACTGAACCAGTGTCTCTTAGCTCCTCCTACAAGCAATATTAGGCCATCAGGTTTCCTTGGTTTTTCTTATCCTCCGCTGGCACCAATATTAATCAATAATGCTGTCTTGCCAACATGACCATTATTGTGTTAAATGTCATTATACTTTTCTTAGTATTCTGCTTAAAAGGGTATGCTTCAAAGGGTCACAAAGTTATATTATTTTTCCTCTTGGTGCAATCTTGTTAGTCACCTCATTTGATCATAGGAAAAGCATGGAGCTGTGCTTCCTCCCTTGACTCCATATCATCTTAATTCCATCTGCTCTAGGCTCATAGTGGCTCTGAGCGGTTAGTTTTCTTAATCACCACTGACTGGCAGAAACTCTTCACCTTGTAATTTCCTTATGTGGAACTTGTGGGAGAAATCTTCGGCTTTTGAGTGCGAAAGAAAATAATTTTAGCAGTATAGATTTCAAATGATAGGTCAGTTTTTCCTGGCACCAGCACGTGACCTTTAAAAACATAACTTCAGATCTTCATTTCAGAAATGTACATTCATCTAAAGAGCACATGTACAGGCGGAGAAAAGAAAGTGCTTTGTGTGTGACTTTTGGAAATTCCCTTTTGGATGCCAAGAAAACTTTCTTCCCTTTTGTTGTTCTGTCTTAGACTTTTGGATCTTCCATTTTTGAATCATTGCTTGTCCATATAAATTTTAGAATTGGCTGGTGACTTCGACAAAAAAAGCCTTCCAATGTATAAACATGACTTCTAAAAAGACATGAGTATTTCTTGATTGTCCTTTTGAAAGTCTAAAATTTTTATTGAACAAATTTTTAAGTCTGTCCCTAAATAGTCTCTTTAATGGTCTCGACTATTTCAAGTGTTTGATATTGTTAAAAATTATGTTTTTTTTAAATCAAGTGTGTATTTCTAGTACACTTATATCCAAGTGTCCAGTGTATCCAAGTGTGCATTTCTAGTACAGAAAATTACAATTGATATTGTGTATATTGAGTTTATATTCAAAAACTCCACTGAGCTCACGTTCTCTCTAGTAATATTCTTGTAGATGCTTTGGATGTTTGCATAGATAGTCGTGTGGTCTCCCAATAGGCACAGTTTTCTTTCTTTCAGTCTTCTGTGGGTTTAATTCTTCTCTTTTCTTTTCTTGCTGTACTGGAGAGTTTCTCTACTAGGATTTCTCCCTACAAAGCTAAAACATCTGTATTTTAGTTCCCAGAATATGTGGCTATGTTGTCAAAGGCACAGGGCCTTGGTTTGCCAATTTTATGTTTTCGGCTCTTGGTTGCTTCTGTCCCTTGTTTTGCTCTTTTAGTCTCTATTTCATTTACTTGTTCTCTGATCTTTATTTTTGCCCCTTTGCTGTTTTGGATTTGGTTTGTCTTTATTTTTCTAAGACCTTGAGATGCATCATTGTGTTATTTAATTCAGATCTAACTGAAATATTTAATGCTATAAGTTTCCCTCAAAACACTGCATTATGAACATCCTGTATATATTTATATAATGTATTTAAATTGTAATTCATTTTAAAAGATATTTTAATTTCTCATAAGATTTTTTCTTTGATACATAGACTGTTTTGCTGCTTTTCAATTATTTTCCATACTTTAGGGGATTGTGCACCAGACACTGATGGTTTAATTCATGTGGCCAGAGATTATACTGTGCACACTTTCAACTATTTTAAATATTTTGAGACAAAAGGGTTAGTTTTTTAGATAGCTGCCTACATTTGGTGAGCAATCTGTTTTTCTCACTAATTAGAAATGTCAGTACTATACATTAATCTCATATATTGTTGAACCACATAAATAAAAACTATAATATTAAGTGAAACTCTGCAGAAAATCATTTAACTTCCTTAGGTTTTTCTTATGAACTATATTCCAAAGAAAATCTGTTATGGGCACAAAACCATGAGAAATTCTCTAGACAAATTTACTTTTCCATGTTCTTTTGAACTAAGCTGAAGCATTTTTCAGGGATTTAATCACATCCTTCTAAATAATTATTTTTTGCCAAGTTCACTTGTCTAACATACTTTTAGATATTCTGGGTTCTTTCATACAATATGAATTCGAAACTTCTTACATAATTAAAGGAGGGTGTTGTTTTTGATCTTCGCTTGACTTGCAGAATCACCAGTGTCAAAATCACTGAGATACTGCTGATTTAAGATTTCACATGTTCCTTCGGTCTGCACTAAACACAGTAAGAATGTTCAAGTAAAACTTTCAGATCCAAGGACAAAGGTGAATATTTTTTCAACAATTTCTAATCATTTATTTTTAAAGCACTTGACAAGGTTAGTCGGTGATACACAAAAGCCCCAGAATACCTCTACCTGCCCCCAGGGAAGAGCACAACAGAAACAGATGGAGAGCAGGCGACAGGAGAGGTGGCAGCCACCGCATAGCTCTATCTCCTCTCTCTATAGCTGTATCTCTCTCTATTTATACACAAAGGGTACAAAGCAACCCTCTGAAATAAATTCTCCCTGTGAAAGAATAAGGAAAAAAAAAAAGAACGAGAAAAAGCTTTTCAGACAAAGTGCTTTCAAATTCACAGTTGCTCCGGGGGGCCTTAGCGGATCTACTTTAAGAGAGAAACGCGAGCTCCTGACAGCCAGAGGTGCGGCAGCGGAGAGCAGGAAATCACACACTGTCAGCTGGAACGCTCCTGGTGGGAAGCAAGGGTGCAAAGGAAGAAGCCTGCGGCTCCTTTGAGCACAGGAAACCCTCCTGGAAGCACAGAATTGGGCAGTGAGCCCCCAAGAGCAGATTCCTGGGAGCCTTTTCCTCCAAAAGGGTCTCTTGGTGATGAATGAACGGGTCCTTCCGGTTCTCTGGAAGTTTGCTTTATTTTATAAAAGAGTGTTTCCTACAGCCTTTCCCAAAATTCACATCCATTTCTGAATATGCAAATGCATGTACCTAGTCACACATACATGACTTTTTTTAATTCAGAAAAGCATCTTCACCCCTAGAAGACATTTCATATTGACAGCGCCTTCCAGAATATTTGCTCATTGATGATCAGGACCCCGTATTTATGGGAGAAATATTTTCTTTACATCCCTTGAGGCATGCCTATCTAGCATCTTTGCAAACGGCCCAGGGCAGAGCACTCTGGCGCTATCTGTTAATACCAGAAGGTTCTGCGTTACATATTTTATGTTAAGATGCAAAAGAGTGTCACCCAGGGGCCTCAGATCTGTGAGGAGAAATGGTATTTTTGTAATGAGTGTGTCCTTTTCCTTCATCAAGTCACTTTTCCAAGCACGAAGAGATGTTAATTTTTTGACCCTTCTTCCACAGTGATATTAAGAGGAATTTTCCATAAAGGATTTATTGGATGTAGTTAAAGTGAAATGTGCACATGAATTAAGTGCTAAGCAAATGGAAAGCCCTCGCCATGGTTCTCTTCGTAATTAATATCCAACTCCACCGCAGGTGGGATGAGTCCATTTGAGCTATTATTTTGACTCCAACCACAAACACTAGAGATGAGCTTCCCATCTAGATTTAACTATTCTGAGTCCCCCTCCTCACGGGGAGGGGATGAAGGGAGAAACAGCAGGCTGCTCTTTTTATAAAAGCTGGCATCTACCAACCACAGAATAGACACAATTCCCCATCTTATTCTAAATATGATATCATCTGTGTAAAAAAAAAAATACTAAAAAAAACTATCATTGGGTATGGGGGACTGCAAGGGAGGCACAAATGACAGTTAGTTCTCACTGTCAATCTGCACATTTAATGAGAAACTCTGCCTGATTTAATGAATCCTGCCGCAGCACCCCGGCATCTTCTTAAACAGAACTTGCGTCTGGGCTGGCAATGTCAGCCTGCGGCCTGCAAGCCGGCAGTGGGATGTACCCTAACGGAAGGGGCTTCCTGGTGAACTATTAGGCATATACGCAATCACTGCTAATTTACTCCGGCGAGAGGGCGTGGACGTGTGCGTGCAGCGAGACTGAGACGTGTGCGTGGCTGGCTGCTTGTCAAGACAGAAGGAGGTTTAATCAGGCCTGGAAATGTCCCGCGTGCACATCAGCACAAAAGCAAAAGCAAGAAGTGAAGAAAGGTACTATTTTGTGTCACAGGGCGATGAGACTCCAGCCTAATTGGGCTGCGGCTGAAGGTGAGCCAGCCTGTGCCACGCCCCGTCAGTCGCCTCTCCGGCCGGCCGCAGCAGGTGAGGCAGGGGCGGCCTGCGCCCCTGCCTCGTCATTTCCCTGAAGGCTTCTCCTGCCCAGGCTGGGCGAGGACGGCGACCCTGCTGTCCCTTCACCCTGAAGTCCCTGGAACCCATGCGACCTCAGCCAAGTGCTGGATCCTGGTGTTCTTAACGATGGGGAGTGACACTCTCTCCCTGTGCCCTAAGCAGCCTCTGCGGGGGGACGTCAGCGGGGTCAGGGGACAGACAGGCCTTGCATCTCAGTGGGGGAGTCTGTGCCCAGCCTCAGCGCCCAGCTCTGCAGACCGCCACCCCTTCGCTGTGTTTTCATTGTCGTTGTTGTCGTTCTCCACTCGTGCTTGTCTGGTTTCGGGGTTGTGGGGTCCCCAGACCCCAATCCTGCAGCCTCCCTCGGAGGAGCCGGTGTCCCTCCGTAGTCACACCGGCGGCTGCCAGGACGATGACTCTCATCACTAGACTCGGTGGCGAGCAAACAATGGCACCCTCGAGGAGGCGGCAATAAATCCACACGGGTGGCGGTCCCCCCCCCACCCGTCGCGCCAGGCCTGTCCAGGTCCGCACCGCGACAATGCTGCCCCCTGCTGCTCGCCGCGCGGAGCCTCATCCCGGCCCAGCGCTGCACCCTCCGGACAGCCAGCCGGGGCGCTGGGGCTGCGGGCACCGCGGGCGGCTCAGCTAGGAGCTCGGGGCAGGGACGGCCCGCGGGGCCGCTGAGCAAGTGCGGAGACCCCGACGCTTCCTTCCTGGGGAGCTCTGCTCTGGCCCTCTGGTGATGAGGCCTGGGACGCGGGCCACCGTGTGGTCTGATAGCAGAGCAGGCGGGCGGTGGGTGGGGTGCGGGGGCGGGAGGGTGCAGCTAGGGTGCAGCTGATGGGTGCAGGCCCACCCCGCGCCCCACTTACACACCGTGCGCCGCTCACCCACCCGTCAACTGCCCGGCTTTCTTTTGGAGTCTACTTGCTCTGCGAGGTTGAGGCTGCTGTTAACAAAGCCGGGCATTCCTGATCATGGTGATCTTCACTTATAATTATTTGTTTAAATCGTGTTTCCAAAAGTCATTCTCAAATATTTTCCTTTTACCACTATTTATGGCCATCAGGCTATCACCAGTCCTTAGCTGAGGACAGAGAAAATAAAGTTTCCTCTTCCTGTGCACTGTGGGTGGAGGAAGAACCTGTGAATAACTTTCCAACTCAAGGGCTTACAAAGGGCCTCACCCTCAGAAGAGTGAGTTATCGACCCACCATCTGGAAGAAGGAAAATGGACAGGGAGGCGACCATTCTGGAAACATTAGTGTGGTGTAATGGTAACTAGGGAAAAGAGAAATTTTAAAAATACAGCACTACTTCCCGAGAAATCCTGTTGCTGTGAAAACCTCCCTTAGCCCACTTTCTACAAAGACAACTCAGCTTTTCCAGGGACCAAAAGCATTTCCTGTGAAACTGGATTCCAGAAAACATTGTAATGTATGAACTTTATATTGGTTTCTGATAAAAATGAGTGCTCTGAAAAGACTTAAAATATAGGTGTTTTTCAATGTAAGGAGAGCATTTGACACTAATCAGGCGATCTTATATTTATTATATTTCTTGTAAATTGAAAATTTATTTATCACTTGAAAAAGCTATTAGATAGAGAGTCCACTAGCTTTAAGGGCAAAATACTTTTTTTTTTCCCTCTTCTTTATCATACCCCCGCATTTTGCATCCTGTGGGAAGTTTTGATTCTAATAGCTGTGTCAAAATATCAGCAATTCCCCAAATCACAATAATCTGTAGTCTGTAGGTTGTAATGTAACTCCTTGAATCCTCTGTTTGTAACACTATTTTTTAAATCAGTATAGCAGGGCTGGGGATTTAGCTCAGTGATTAGAGTGCTTGCCTTGCAAGCACAAGGGCCTGAGTTCGATCCCCGGCGCCACAAAATAAATAAATAAATAAATAAAAATAAAAAAAAATCAGTATAGCAATGCCCCTCCCATAGTCCCTTTTGCACACTGCTAATGAAATATCTTACACAGAAAACACATAATACCTAGTGCAATTGTCATCATGTCCAAGGCATTTAATGGCAAACCAAATTCCAGTTTTGCTACACTCCTAGATACAAGCACTTTCTTATCTGTTGTTAGAAAATTGGTCACCAGTCACACTGCCATTAGAAGCAATGTGTACTTGGCCAGGAAAAACAAGTTTGTACCTGATTCAGCTCACAACAAAAAGTCTGAAAGGATGGAAAAAGTAAAGCTCGTTATAGAAAAATTATGATAAATTATTGCAACACACTCAAACTTTTGTTAAACATAAACACGTGTGCTGGCCCGCCACGGCACTTCAGTAGGTAAATAGGACTCTTCTTTGTTTCCCAATGTCAGCAAATATCAAGTCCCAGTTGACATTTACTTTGTTCCCAGGGGTCAGACTGTCAAATAGTTATCCGCGATAATAAAGTGTGGAGCCAGGAGCACAGAAAGGGAAATGGGTTCTGATTGCCCTGCGCAGCCCACAGCGAACTGGCGAGCTGTTGTCGGCTGGCGGAGAGCTTCCCCCCAGCTGTACTGTGCCGAGGTGCCAAATTCTTATACGATTCACTTTCTAACACGTGCTAGGATTTGAGTGAGTCACACATTTATTTTTGAGTAGGCTTTTACATGTAAATGTATAGCATTTATTCATTTTAACTTAAACTAATGTTCTGTAATAGACCTTCCCCAATGTATTTGTGTTTTACAATTCAGAATATCAAATGAGATGTTTCCCTATTGGGCCTAAGTTTTTAAAATATTCATTTTTTTTTCACTTTCTCCTAGTTTTCATACTTTTGGTTTCCAGATATTTTTCTCTGTAGTCTTCCACCAACATGACTGTTTAGAATTTCCCCAAAGCATTAAATAAGACAGACAAAATGTGATTCTCTATTATCCAGGATTCTTCTTAGTCTTTCTCATAAGGCAACCCTTCCAGCTCCTCTATCATTTCTGCTACTTGAGTTTGTTGACCTCATTCCCATAAGTGCACTGACTGTACTTGAGTCTCTTCGTGTGAGGGGCATGGAGTACCTAGACACAAAAACACCAGGAAGAGCTTCCTGAGGTCTTTCTCTCCTACACACACAGACACACACACACACACACACACACACACACATGCACACACACCCCCATTCTGGCAGTCCAGTCAATTTAAAGACCTGTCTTGTTTAAACTCTCCATGCAGATAGAGGCCCCTATGCTGCGGCTCGATGCCAGAGGGCTTCCACAGAAAGCCTGCTTGACTTGGAAATCAAAGCAAGGTGAGAAGAGTTCAGCTTTCCTCCTGCTGCAGTCTGAGACTTGCCAACAGGCAAGACTGGACGAATAAGGTCTGCAACCGGCTTTATCGGCTTTATCTAGTTAATAGCAGCCTTCGACCTCACAGGACGATATGCTGTTTCCTTGGGTTGATGTCTTGAAGAAGACTACATTAAAGAGAACACTAGAGACTTCAGTCTGTACACTAATGGACCTAATAAAAGTATGCAGTGGCAGTAAGAGATTTCACACTTTCCCTCTGTGCTGCCAGTTCTGGAGAAAGTTCACTCGGGTCTTGAAAGTGTGTCAGTGGATGCTTCTTCAAGTCTGCCGTCTGTACCTCTGTCTTTGTCTCCACTGCATCTGAAGGGATGAACTGCCTTTAAAGTCTGTCTCTTCTCCCTGAATTGTGGTCTGTGATCATTCCAGACTATCTTGGCATCATCTAATCTCCAAGGTTTCTCTGGCCTGTGGGGTCTTCGCAGAATCTCCACTGGAATTTGCTACTTCCCCTCCTGGGCATGTGGCACTTGGGCAGAAGATGATGTGAGTGTGGATTTGGCTGGTCCTTGTGGACAGGCCAGAGTTCTCCTCCATACCACCCCCAGACACTTGCAAACAGTCCCTGCAGCCCCAGGCAACCTCATTGCATTTGGATGATTTTTACCTTGTGCCCACTGTGTGCGACACATTGAACTACAACGTATAAAACTTGGTAATTTGCAGCCTCTGAACACAGTAATCTTACAGTGTGGTGGGAGGAAGACACCATAACCAGTATGCAAATGACAGTAGAAATAGAGGGGAGAAAAAATAACTCAGTTATTCCCTAACAGTACTGTGAACACTATTTTAATTCGTTCTTTTCATGTCCTTCGTGAATATGTTTATATTCACTCTGTTTATGGAGTATTTACCATAGTGCAGTTTACCTAAAAATGTTGGGCTTAGGGACAATGAGCAACCTGCTCACACTGAACATGCAGGCTCAGCACACACACATGCACTTTCACACACTAACTTTGTCTGCCACACATGAGCAGTAGAAGGAGCAGACATCAAACACATGCTTCTTGCAACAGGCCTGAAATTTTAACCGCTGTCACAGGTGACAGCTCCACTACAACCTTAGGGAGTGGGAGGCTCAGGTCTCGGTGTTGAAGATTTGGCAACAGAGACGGAAACTGGACTCCAACTCCAACTCCAGCTCCAGCCTTGATAGCTGTGTGATCCTGGGCAAATACCTCAGCCTCTTTGTCTTAGTTTCCCCATGTTGCCTGTGTTTGTTGTGAAAATTGCCCTAAGTATGTTCATCCTTTTCCGGCACTCAGTAGGATCAGCATACAGGAAATTCCTCTGGAATCTTTTCTCACTGGAAAACGCTCAAAGAACTTCAGTGCTTAACCATTGATACATTATGTAGAAAATTTTTTCCTTCTGTGATAATTTATTTCTGTTTTCCTTTCCTTCTTCCCTTCTTGCCATTGCTGTGGTGCTGCCCAAGGCTGTGGGGATGTGGTCCTCTTCATCCTCACCTTCTTCTTCCTCCTTCTCCCTCTCTTCTTCCTGTCTTTTGCTACTTGCCATTTTGAATAGGCAGGGAATGTAATTATTCATCTCTTACAGCAGCAGAATGAAATGATAAATACCATATTTACTTTCTTGATCCCCACTCTTGCTCATTAGTCATTTAGCTTGCCCCCAAAAGCACAAAGCATTAAAACTAAATGATCCAAAAATGCATCTTTTGATCACATTTCTTATTTTCTGAAAACTTTCTTTACGGGCGCATGCATTGAGTCAGGGGAACTCTCCAAATGGCAGTTCATCTGAATTTTAATCATAGCAGAGAAGCCACTGATTTCTAGTATACCTGTGTTACATTAAATAATGGCGACAATGCCTCCAGCTGCTTCTCCCACATTTAGCGTTAGTGATGTTGGTTATACAGACACGTGAGCTTCAGCCTGGCAGATCGGCACATACACTCAACACAGCTTAGTCGCCCCCAGAGCCCCCTTTGTCCCACCCTCCCCGTAGTTTCATGTATGGAGGCCAAACGTGTGAAATGTGTGTTGATCATAGTTAAACCCCCATCATCGTCCTTACAGGTCCTCTCCCTTATGTTCAGCGAAATAACCCAGGCTCAGAAAAACAAACATCGCAGGTTCTCCTTCAGGAGTGAATCTAAAAAAAGGATGACAAGGCGGAAGAAGGTAGGGTATTGTTAGGAAAGGCGAAGGGAACTTTCTGTTGCGTTTTGTTTTTTGTTTTGGAACAGATGTTTGCAAAGAACATCTGATTTATCTAGTGTTAAATTAAGCAAGAGGTCCAGGAAGGCGTGTTTTGGAAACCCTCGGAGGTTTGCGTGTGCATGCCAGTCAGGCAAGCGGCGCAGGAGTCGCGGAGCGGCGCTGGAGAGCGGGCCGCTGCCTCCCTTCGCCCCGCGGGCGCATGCGCACTTCTGCGCGGGGCGGGCTTCAGGACCTCGCGGTTCTTCGCAACTTTCTTTGCATCCAGCACAGATGTTTTCAGTGATCTGCAAGAAATCTTCCGTTTAAGGAAAACTGAACATTTCCCATTTTTCACAAACTACACACACTTGAATGTGATTTTATGAAAAAGGATGTTCAAAAGATCCTTTATTAGCAGCAGTGTCATCCTGCCCTCCACAGAGCTAAGAGTCTTTGGTTTCAGGGAGGTGGTTTATGTAAAACACACGATTTTATTAATTGAAGATAATAACTGAAAGGCAATCTGATAATACCAATGAGACAAGCAGTATCTAGTAGTTATTTAAAGAACCGTGGGATCTAATTTTCCCTCCTGCATTTTACTGATACGGGAGAGTGCAAGCTCAGCGCAGGACTGTGAGGCGAATGAACTCGTCCGGTCAGTTCGAGCTGGGACAGAAGCGCGGGGTGATGAGTACGCCCGGCTGCAGCAGTCACCTCTCAGCCAGCTGCATGCAGACGTGATATATGGACAACAGTAATATAAAGATTGCTACCTGATTTTGTCGTTGAGGATATTATTTTACATATGTGGTCATTAATCAAAAGCAATAATTTAACTGGTAAGACAAAAATCAAAAAGTAAGCTCTGTAGCCCAGAGCCTAATCAGTGCCCGTGTTTTCCCCATGCTGTGTTATACAGGAATTAAGCGTCTTGAAGTAATGCCTATTGAACATAGGATGGCATAATTTTCAAATTTTACAATTCTTGGCACTATAATTATTCATAAACTTATTGACTGTCCATAAGTAAGTTTAGTTAAAATATACGTAATTTTCAAAGATAGTTTACTGTTTATAAAATACATCGTCAGTTATCTGTTATCTGTTATCTAAATAAATACTCAGAACAGAAAACTTATTTCCACACAGAGAAAAATCAAATTATGGTAGAGTTAATAATTTCTATTTACCTCTATAAAATTAGTCATCATTACTGCCTCGTTTTATTTAACAAATAAAGATTTGATTTTATGGCATGAAACCAAAACCTTTACCATTTATCTCAATTTCTTTCTTTGTTTTTAACTTTTTAGAAAATGCCAAACACCTTCTAACTATCTGTGTCATCCCAGCGGTTACTGAAGACGCGGTTCTTCTCACAGATGAGCACTGTGTGGAATCAAGTCACTCCCAAAACGTTCTGCAGAAACTGCAAAATCGGAAAGAAATTGCTAAGAGACTCCTGCTAGACCTGCATGTTTCAGAGCACTTCTCGATGTCTTTTTTCCTAGCTATACCTCCAATAACGAGGAGTGTACTAAACCCTAGTTAGGTATAACTTCGCATTTAAAATGTGGTTAGAAAAACCTCCTAATTGAAAAGAACAAATCATCCTCCTCCAGAAAGTCCACTCGGGGAAGGGGCCAGTTCAGTGATGCACCCGTGTGTTAGTTCTGAGTCCTTGCGTACGGGGATCGCATGCTAAACACTGTCGTGCCGGCCGGCCGAGCATAGAGTTCTGCTCTTCCCAGATGCCCTCCCAACTCAGGGTAACTGAGGCCTTTTGGTGCTCTCGTCGCCGATCTCTACAGCAAACAAGCAAAACCAGCATTTTACTCAGCCTCTAAACGTGAATGAGACTGGGAGCAAAATCGGTACGAATTAGGAGAAGACGAAGAAAGGGTGCTTTTAACTCAAAAGAAAGAGCCCCCCCTCCCCCTAGCAGAACGTGATGTGTTTGGAAAGAGATGGATCCTAATGAGAGGAGAAAAGGCACCTGGCATTTGCATCACTCCCCCTGACTGCAGCCCAGACTCAGAAGGTGTAATTAGAGCTCCCGCTGCACAAGGAACATAGCTGTCACTATGAAGAAAGCCCCAAGCTAAGCACACCCTGGCTGGTCCCCTGGCTCCATTCTCTCTCACTGCTTCAAGAAGAGTAGAAAACAGCTTGGCAGGGGCTTGCTGGTGTTTGCAATGGATGGCTCTCTCTTCTCTTAATATTATTGCAGACAGTAATTATAGATTTTTAGGCCAAAGAACAACTCAGCATCTATTGGGCAGTAGAACCGTGGGAATGGGGTTAGGAGGGTTAATCAAGAGGCTGGGCTCTCTGTTTCCATCGTCTTCTTGATTCACTCAAAAAGCAAGGGTGGGATTGACTAATCTGTCCTGAGTAGTTTGTCCTGCGGTTTACTTTCTACTTGATGGAGCAGAACCTAGCAGGACATCACATCCTGAGTAGGTGGCGATGAGAACCCCTCGTCCCTTCCTTCCCTCCAAGCTTCACATTCCAGAACGAGGGCCAACCCCAGGGACTCAGAAGTATTCATTCTCAGAGCAAACCCAGTTTTCTTGTCTCAGTAATTAACAAGAGCGAAATGTGCATCTCTGTGAATTTTGACAAAGGTGATCAGGATCTCTCTAAACCTGTCCACATCCTTAGATCCTTCAAAGCAAAACTCCCATATCCATGGATGCTATAGAAATTACTGTTAAGGTTCATTATTTAGATTTCTCACTGTGGTAAATCTCATCAGAAAAAAGATTTTTTTCGGAGAACAAGAAGAGGACACCACGTAGAGTCTAAAGACAGCCCTGACATGTTGACAATGTGGGTGGCAGTTTGTCATGGCTTCCAAGGACACAGACAACCTGATTGCTCGGGCCATGGGTGTCAACGGATCCAGATTCACTGCTGTGGGACAGAGATGTGTCTCCTGAGTGCTTCTAGCTCCCATACTGGAGAAATAATGCGCCAAGTGCTCCAAGGGCTGGAACACATGTACCAGGCACGGCCCACCACGTGTCAGTGTTCAGTCTTTACTGAGTTATCCTTTAAATTTTCAGTCATCTTACTAGTTTCTAGCAAATTATTCTCATTCAGTTTTAAAAATGCAGACTGTTGTGAAAGAAACAACAAGACATAAATACACAGCAGTGGATGGTATTGATGTACTTTAGTGACAGAACTTTCATATTTTGGTGGACAAGCTAAAACCTTCCCTTTATTACATATGTGTATATAAATTTCTTTGCTGATACCCCTAGGTGGCAATATTACAATACTTCAGTTTGGAAGATATTCAGGAGGCGGGGGGAGGAGAGGGACAGGAAGAGAGAAAATGAGGGAGAGAATGAGAATGAATATCTGAAACAAATGTCTAGAATCTGCAATCTTGTATTCTGATATCTCCAAAAATAGATGGCATAGAAAACTGGCTGGTAGCCTGTGCTAAGCTGTTCTCATCACCAGTGCAGAAACACAGAGTTGTCGGAATGTTTCACAAATTGGATTAATTGGAGCAAGGTTTTCTTTTACGTGGAGAAAGCCATGGGGGAGGAGAGGTCTTAAAGCCAGTTTTCTCCCTGTGTAGATGAAAGATCACTTACTGGATGATAATTTCTTTCCCAAATATTCCTTATCATCTATTAAGAACGATGAAATAGAACCCAGCAGAACAGCATCAAAGGCATGGGGTACAGTCTCGGGCTAAACCGTTTTTACTTTTGTCAAAACATTTTTCGAGAATACATACTGAAACACTTTTATTTAAGGTGTGAGTAAGAGTCCTCTTAAATGCTGCTTGGATAAATTAGTACAGTCATGTGTGAGATCAACTTGGCTGCATGGATAGGGAAGCTCAGGGTATTTGGGAATTTTGGCTTTACAGATGGGTTTCTGGTTTATAAATTCATCCCAAGGAAAGTGTATTAATAATAAATTAAACATTGTATTAAATATAATAGCAATGATAACTCATCTGAACACTAATGCACCTCTAAAATCACGTAATTTGCTAATGAAAATAATTATGTATTCATATGATAGAATAGTAAACAAACATCAAAATTATACTTATAATTAGTATTTAATATACTGGGAAATAATTTGTCTTAGTTACTTTTCTCTCGTTGCTGAGACAAAATACCTGACACCCAAAGTGGAAGGGGGAAAGGTTTACTTAGCTTACAGTTTGTAGAGGTTTCTAGTCCATAATCAACTGGCTCCAAGGCAGGGTGGCAGGCAGACAGGCAGAAGGCAGCAAGGTAAACAAGGGGATGAGCAGGGGTAGGCAAGCCACTTTCTATCCCTTGTATTTTATCCAGGCTGCTAGGATTAGGGCAGCACTAAACCAATCAGCGGATTGATTTAGTAATCACACGCCCTCAATCCCAGCGTCACACACTCTATCTAGATCCAGCCACCTCTGATCCAGCCACCTCTTACCACATGAGACTTTGGGGGGCGGCATCTAGACACAGACCATAACGTAATTATTATAATTTTAAGTGAAGGGTTGGGGATTTAGCTCAAGTGGTAGAGCACTAGCCTAGTAAGCGCAAGACCCTGAGTTCAATCCCCAGCACCAAAAAACAAAAAAAGCAAAAAAAAAAAAAAAAAATATATATATATATATATATATATAGAGAGAGAGAGAGAGAGAGAGAGAATGAAAAGTCAACAGCAAGTGCAGGACACGGCTTCAGCACAGTGAGACCTGATTGAAGGAGTGGCTGGGACAGGAGGGTTTCTCAACTAGCTGGTCCGACTGCAACTGCCCGGTCCGCGGTTCCGAAACAGTCCCGGTGCAGCGAGGTCCTGGTGGGAGAGTTTGCGGAAGGAGGTGACCTTGACTCTGGATATGCCATGTGTCTGGTGACTAGGTCAGATCTCCCCACAGCCACCAACCGCGGGACAGGTATGAGGAGGGCCCGACGTGGAGGCGGAAGACCAGATACCTCCCTGAAGGAAGCTGAAGACGCACAAGTGTGAGAACAGAAGGAGACAGGAATGGTTGGAGGAAGCCTTGGGGACAACGACACTTCAGACACAGGAGGAATCAGAAGCACGGGCCCCCGTGGCAGGGTGCAGGTGTGAAGCACTGAGCCCCACCCCAGGCAGAGCCACAGAGGAGGAAGGGACTGTCTGGAGGAGAAGGGATGACTGCAGGGACAGGGGCAGCTGACAGTACCGGGGTCCTGGGAGGTGAGACTGCATCTCTGGATGTCTTTAAAGGTGTCCGTGAGAGAACACAGAGTTCCACAAGCTGGTGAAAGTGGAGAAGTTGAGTGGCAGGTGAAGACAACTCATGCAAATGCCAGCTAAGGTCAAGTGCCAGGCTGTGTCTCTGTTTGCCTATCTGCCCCAGTATCGTCCCTTCCGTCTCCATGTCCGAATAGAGGAGTGGAGACTGCGTCCTAGTGGACAAACACGTCACTCTGGATGGCACATAGGCCAGCCCTGTTGGTGTCATTAACCCTCATGTTCTTCTCTGCCACTGACTCTGTTTCCCCTCTCCATTTCCTGTTTCTTGCATGGGGTCCAAATAGTTAGGTAAGTCTGAGAATGGAGCCGAGTGTTCTGTGTATTCGGGATCAGCTCCTTCTGTGGCTCCACCCCATTTCCTAACTTGGCTTTCATGTTTCTCACAGTTTCTCGGTGAGTGACTTACATGCATTTTTAACCTGTGGGAAGTTTTGTTTAACCACCTATCATACGGTCTGGAGTATATGAATAATGATAACCTATGTCACAAGCCCACAATATACCGCAGGCCAAACATAGGAAAAGCAACTCATTCTCCCAGGTCAAGGCCAAATTGGTTAGCCAAGGACCCGTGAGCATCGCCTTGTGGTGTCCATGCTTGGAGGGCTTCTTTTCCACAGGACGGGGCAGCACATGGAGGGAGGTCGCTTTGCAAGATGGTAGCTGTCTGGCCTCTGCTCACCTTCCCATAGACGGAGCAGAGTCCAGGCCACATGGATGGGCAGGCAGGTCGGCTGTGGACGTAGGGCAAGGAAGACCGGTCAATAGAAGCTTCTCGGCCCTTCAAGGACACTGCTCTCAGCACTGTCAGCAGCAGCACCTAGACGTCCATCCACCAGGTGTGACCAGTTGGAGACAGGAAAAGGATCATGGGAAACTTACCTCTCAATCCCAACTGTCACCAAAGCCCTTCTCTCCTTCTTTGACCCAACTGCGTCATTCTATGAGCTTTGCGTGGGGTACTGGTATGATGAGTCTGGTTTGCTGTGTGGACCCAACACAGACTGTTCAGGGAACAGCCGGACCAGGGCCCCTGTTGCTGCTGCCTGGGTTTGCTCCCAGTCCCTGCTTCTGAATGGAGAGGGGACTTACTTCTTCCCAGGCTGGGGGTCTTTGGTGCAGTGGGGGACAAGGGTCATCAGCCGGGTTGGACAGGGGATCCAAATGGGAGGCTGTCTATGAGCCCAGGCCGAATACATTACCATGTTTTATACTAAATGTAAAGCATAAGCAATGACATCATCAAAGTTCACATGATGATCAAGCCTAAAGACAAAATAATAAAGGAAAGGGAGAGGGGAAGGCAGCCCTTGCGTAGCCAAGACCCAGTTCTACTAAATGAAAGGAAACCCCACCGTGACCAGCAGGCAGCGGGAGATGAAATGCCTGTCTTCCCGAGAGGATGTCCAAGCCTCAAGACCAGAAAATGCAGCGATCCCCTCCATTAATTCATACATGATGGACTCAAATGGAATATTCTTCAGAGAAAGCGAGTCTTTGAATCGCTGCTCTACTTTACAACTCGATTTAGAAAGTACATCATGGCTGTCATCTGGGCAGAAAGCCTCAAGGCTGGGTGGCCAAAGTTTGCTAGCAGATGGAAGTATAATATTTATATCTCATTTGTACTGCTTTATTCTTCTATCAAATAGATTTTATTTGAAAAATGAATCTGTGTGAGTGAATATATGGTGTGTATATTCTTAGATGGAAAGTTTACATTTTATTAAGATAACAAGTCTTGTCAACCTACTTCTTAAATGACTTCTGAATAAAATTCCACTGGAGATTTTGGAACTAAAAAAATAATTCTTAGAATTCAGAAAAAGAAATATGCAAAAATAGAAATGAAATTTGTGGAAAGTGTGTTAGTTAGGTTTCCAGAGCCAAAGGTTTTAAGAGAGCAGATTTAATGGAGGACATTTACAGATTGCAGTATTCACCCAGAAGCCAAATGCAGAAGGTGCCGAATGTCCATCTAGGCACTGGAGAGTCAAAAGATCCAATTGAGGGCTGGGAGCCCACAGCACTGTCCCACGTACGTCCGTGTCTGCACAAGATGGCTGGAGCCAGGAAACAATGCTTGCAGCAGAGATGACGACCAGAGCTCCTCCGAAGCAACAGCAGCCATCCTCGATGACAGCAAGGCCCCGAGCTCCTTCCGCAATGAGGACAGCCGAGTTACTTTCAGAAGAACCAGCCTCAGCAGAGCTTCTCCTGGGAAACAGCCTGCCAACTAGCTACGGCTCCCATTCCGCCTTATGTTGCATCAGCAACAACCCTCAGGTGGATCTCATACGCCCAGCATCACACCAACTCAGTCCAGCTGGGCGTTCTGGCTCAAGTTGACCATATTAGGTCCACCACAGAAGGGAATGTAAAAAGGATCACAGGGCTTAGCGGGTATTAAAATGCATTTTAAATCTGATCACTGAAATGGTAAGTCTTAGTCTGGACTTCACGAACATCAGTGAGATAAAAGAACTGAACTGGGATTCTAAAATAGATCAAGTTATATATATATAAATCTATTTTCGATAGAAGTAGCCTTTCAACTCTGGGAAAAAGATTTTTTTCAGAAAGTAGTGCCTTATTGATTAATACTTAAAAAATTAGAAACGTGTTTACTTTTTCTGGGGAAAATGCCAAATGCAAGCACAAATTGTTCATTTTATATTCAAGATTTCATATTCCATGCTGTGAAGACCAAGAATAAATTTATATCTTGTTCATATTGTGTAACTTGATTAATATTTGTTGAAATAATGAAAAAGTAAGTTCTTTGAGTAGAGGTGACTGTCTAGTTAAGACCCAGAATTCTAGCCTCCTTCAAAAACTTAACATGGAAAAAGACTTATTGAACCATGGCAAAAGCAGCTAAGCCAAGTCCAAAAGGCAAGCAGAGTCAAGCCAGTGGGTGAGGCTCAAGAATTTAAAACTCGACATGAAAATGAACAAGACATTTGTGGAAGGATGTTTCATCTCAGAGGTATTTAAACAAATATTCATTATAACAAAAATATACGCTTGCTTCTCAGACTAGCAAAGGCCTTAAAAGTGGTAATAAACACCACAGTAATTTTAAGGATAAATTCATTTGCCAAACTACATTTGTCAAACACCAATATCTAAATTCTAGGGTTACCTGACTGAGTATATCATCTTTTCAAAATAAGCACATGCTCAAATCTGTGCAATATTATAGAACATCATTTCAGAGAAATGAAATGCAAATATCCTAAGACTAAAGAATTTTTGTGAACATATTCTAAAGGAATGCAAGAAATTTGATCACAATATAGGTTAAATATGAAGAATTACAATCAATAAAAATGCATCAACAAATGACTTAGGTTGTTCATTTAAATTAAATTCATTAATACTCATAGAAGCCAACCATACACAGTCATTAAAATGGAGTAATAATTTTGCTTTTATTTTTAATCACTGAAAGATACATGTAATATAGCATCAAATAAACAAATATATGTTTTAAAAAGAGCATAGGTAATATGATCCTCTTTGTGGATACTTCTGTGCAACGTCTGTTTATGGGTGACATGTTCCAAACATTAGTAGTGAGACCTGTGCTTATTTTGCTTTTATTTTCTTCTTTACCTTGGTTATACTTTTGCAATGTAGTTTACCATGAGTCAGGAAACAGGGGTTTTATAAGAAGAAAAATGCGTGCTCTATTTGGAAGAAACAAAATATGTATAAATGCACCGTCTCTTTGGCAGCTTGGCTCTGTGGCCTTCAAAATGGTGGACCCAGGCAGGGTGACAGGATGAGACGGGACGGGGCTGTCACTCTGGTCACCTCTGTGCCCAGCTGTGGTCCAATGACCTCCTTAGAGGGAGCACCTTACCTTTGTGAGGAGTAAGAATTCCCTTCTCATTAAAAAATTCAAGATATGATATACATATGTTACCAATTACCCAAAACATAAACATTATGTGTTACAAACATATGCCAGTTAAAAATTTTGTTAAAAAGATTCACTACTCACAAAATAATAAAAATGACGATGATGAACTTGAACCCCAGTTCCATCTTTAAGCTTTCCATCTTTTGCAAGTAAATTTTCAAATCTGGGAGGAGAAAGGTTAAGAACTCTATGAAGCAAAGCAATTTCACATCAAGCTTGAGGTGTGAGTCCGGAGGTAAAAGGGGAAATGAGCATGTCCCCACCATGGGGAAACTGTCTCTTCTCTTCACAGACCCTAAGCTATTGAGGGACCTGAGGATCAGTCTAGTCTGAGGTTCTAACCTGCGGATCCCAGTGTGAGGAGTGAAATCATACCTGGGAAAGAGCAGCAAGAGGGGTTCTGAGATTGGTAACCCCGGCCACTGCCATGGGGGCTGCAAACTATCAGCTTTCAATCTTCAAACACAAGGATTTTTTGTGGAAAAAGCAAGTAAGTATCCTGCAAGCCACTGAGGTGTCTCTGAAAAGGAATGAGTTAGGTTTCTAGTAGACTCTAAGTATGAGTTTGAGTACCTAGAAACTTAAACTACAAATATTCTCAAAAGTGGGTCAAAGCCCTCCGAAGCAATATGAAGACTTGGGGTAAAGTAGCAGGGTAGCTGCTTGGTTTGGAATTACCTTCAAATTAGGCTCCTGCTTGAAGTTGGAATTCCATTTTACTACAACATTTCAATGGATTAGAAATTTGTTCAGTTATAGTTAGGATCACTCAAACAGCACAACAGATTCACTTTAGAAATTATGAATGAACTCTATGGATAGATGTCTCAGGGGGCCTAAATTTCAGTGCTAGAAGGACTGATAGAAAACTAGCAAGAATCATTCCCAGCAGAAAGTTGTGTCCCAGTGAGGTAAGTGCAACCCAGCAACCTGCTGCCCCACATCTGCCCCAGCTTGCAGAAGGATGTGCAATTATTAGCTACCTGGTTCCTAAGTAACTGCTTTAGCCAGCTCTTCCATGGGTCAGATCTTTTAGGGGGACAAGATACAATAATAATTGTAACAGCAATGGTTATTATTATGCCTATTGTTTTATTAATTGATCATTATAAGATATAATTAATAGCATAATTACGATAGTGTCTATTTCATACAACGGTGATAAAGGAAAACTACCAAATTTGACAGGCTTAAGACAGATTCTGGCTTACACAGAAAAAGTGAAATAAAGAGCTCTTATTGTAGGTAAAACCACTTTGCTATTTAAGATGTCATTAAATGTATCAAAAAAGACCTTTAGGAACAACTCCTTTTTAAACTCCCTTCTCAAAATGCCTAATGACAACCAGGCTGAGGTCCAGCCAATGACCTCTGTGGTGGCACAGTGCTTGATCATTGGTTGCTGCGGAAGGTAGTGTAACTGTGGCCCAGCCCTGCTCACCCACGCAGCCACAAACCCACAGAAAGCTGTTTGCTCTGTTCTTATGCAGTGTTTCAATATGGTTTTCCCCATGAATTTATATTAAACTCACCCCCGATCCTGATCCCTGCTTGAAGTACAGGGATAAAAACCTAAGACTCAAACCAGACTAACCTGTGAAAAAAGTTTATGTAAATAAAGGGGAGGGCGGGACTGCAGGCTGCCAATCACAGTTCCCCCTTGCCTTCCCAGGATGCTTTGGGAGGTCTGGCTAAGTGCTTTGATTCTGACAGTAAAAGCCACAAATAAAGCGGTGGCCGTAGCCCAGCATTGCTTAACAGTAGCACACTGCTACCATGCCACTCCTCAATACTGTGAGATGGATGCTACTATCTCAATGACTCCTGAGGAACCAAAAGTCAGAGAAATTAACTTTGAATCCCAGGCCAGTGGATTCACCAATGTCACTTCACATGCCCTATGTCATTTTGTAAAACTCTTTCCCATTTTGGCCACAGGCAACTTTTCTCAGCATTTTAAGCT
This sequence comes from Hystrix cristata, assembly GCA_004026905.1. NCBI lineage: Eukaryota > Metazoa > Chordata > Mammalia > Rodentia > Hystricidae > Hystrix > Hystrix cristata. The sequence goes on from PVJO010004177.1 coordinate 42,150, forward strand.
CAGTCAAGTCGCCATCCATCATTTTTCTTGAAATTTTCAGAAATGAATTTACTCATATGTAGAAAGGAGAATTTTATGCAGATAAGCAAAATACTTGTCCCTTTGAACCATGATTCCCTTGGTTTTTATAAAATTCTTATTCATCAGATAACACAGTTTTAAATACTTCAATCCAGATGTGGCAGCACATGCCTGTTATCCAGGACTGGAAGGCTAAACACAAGGGTCTTTAAAAGTTCAGCGGGAGCTACACAACAAGACCCTGTCTCAACACACCAAAATAAATAACACAAATAAATGAGTAAGTAAATATGTCTAGATAACTTTCAAATCTTAGAAAGTCAGATTACCTGAGAGTACGGTAAACACACCAGTCTAAGAAACACACTATAGATTTCACCTACCCAAACACACTTCTAAAGAAACAAATATCATACTGTGTTGGTGACTGTTAAGCTATATCATATTGCATACTTGAGGATATTTGGGTGTTGATGGATTGTCAAATGCGTCTGCTTAGATTATGGTTTTAAGTAGAGACATGCTTTTGGGTATTGGACAGGAAAAGCAGAACCTGGGGTTTGGCTGATCTGCTAAATGTGAGATCCAGGACATTGCAGTGTGGCTCTGTGTGTCTGACACTTCACATGCACCCAGCACATCTTTGAGGCGGGCACCTGGGCTCTGTGTACACCGTGGGCCTCCTCCTTCAGCTCTTCAGCAGCTGTGGCCGTGGACACTGTGTTGAGGACACAGGGCCGGAGTCACTACTGGCCCGTTCGGCACTTCAAGTTTGCCCATCAGTATGTGAATGAAGTGGAATTTCACATCCTCTTTGGAGAGTAAAAATACAGCAGAACACTTCGAAAGCCTCCCTAGTGCCCGGTGAGTGTGATGTGGCCTGACACAGACCTAGCAGAAGGTCTGGGCGACCCCTTGCTGTAGGTGACCTTGAACGCACGGAGGGGACACTGCAGAGAAAAGCAATTTCATCTTTGAAATTACACACCACTCTTCTCATTCATCTTGATAAGCACTTTCAAGGCTTAAAAAGCGGGCAGGAATATAGCTTCAGTGAGGGGTAAGGAGGGTCCCTTTGCAGCATGGGTTTAAAGTAAATTTAGATGTTCAAAGATGCATTTGATTTCTATTGTGGGGCTAAATTGGCCACTTTAGAAGGGGAAAATGGAGATGGAGAAAAAAGGCAGAAAAGTAAAGGAAGAAAATTGGTTTAAAAACAAAATTATTTTGTGTTCCCTTTTTTGAATGCACACACACACTGGTCTTTTACAATTTGTGTAAATGCACAGATCACTCTCTGTTTTGTTCTTATGCCTGCAGTTGGGTTAACTGGGTGGGACAGGGGCGTTGCATTAAGGAAAACTTCTGTAGCTCAGCGGTGGAATTGGGAAGCCCTGGAGCCCGCAGGACTTAGGGCCGTCCCAGTGACATGCGCAGAAGAAAACAACTCCTTCCAGAAAATCGGCGTTCCTCTTCACAGTGTGCGGTGTGCCATTGTTCCAGGGAAAGGGTGTCCCCCTGCGGGATCCAACACTGGACCGTGCGCCCCGCTTGGAACTCACCGAGAAGAGGTGAGGTGTGATTACGAAGCCAGGAGAGACACTGAGGTCGAGTGCTGGGGGCAGGTTCTAAAGTCGCACTGAACACAAGGGAAATTCTACAGTCCAGAGCTGCCACCCCAACAAGAGGAGCTGGGCTTGCAGTTCCTCGTAGTAGCACACAGTAAAAAAAAAAAGCAACATCGAAAATGAACCCTTGATGAAGGACTTCTGCAGAAGAACTATCGGGAGAAAGGCGTCACCTACAGAGACAGAAGTCACTCTGCTATCGGGGTGAGCGCTCCCAAATCTGCACACTGCTCAAAGCTGCACATCGCCTCAAGTCGGGGAAGGAGAGGAGCTCGCTTGGGGACAGCTGCTTCGGAGGGAGGGACGGCGGGCAGAAAGTCTACTGGGTGCCGGGCTTTCCCGCCCTGTGTGCTGAGGCAGACAGGTGGCAAAGCCTCCATCTCACTTGCTCGTCCTTGTCCCTCGTGAGCCCCAGCTGCATGCATGCCAGGACCAGGCTGGCACACTTCGGCCCGCAGGCGGGGCTGCATTGAGAGTGCAGCTGCGCCGGCCCCTTGAGGTTCTGACGCAGACGAAGCTGCGGTGTCGTGCCCCCGGCACAGAGAGCAAGGCCAGGCCCTTCGCTGACACCGCACAGGCCCCTCGGACAGACGGCATGACCGCCCACACTCTTCTTTCTTTTGTATACTAAGACGTTGGAGGCTGAAGCAGGAGGATTGCAAATTCAAGCCCAGCCTGGGCCACTTACTAATTTAGTGAGACCCTGTCTCAAAATAAAAATGGGCTAGGTTGTAGCTCCAGGTGAAGGATCTGGATTCAATCCCTAGTACCACTAAAAAAACAAAAAAATATAGCCTACAAAGTCCCACAGAGGTGAATTGTTTGGGATAGAGCATGGTTCAGGTTCACGAGAAAAGCACCAATGCTTTTCTCTAAAAACGAGGACCTTAGAGAAAACCTCTTCCATGAGAAAAATCATCCCACTGCCCTCACCTTCTTACCAGTGGAGCTTTTAGTACAGTGATGGTAACTAAGAACTATGTGATCCTAAATATCACTACAACTGGTGTGGGGAACTCGGATTACCCATTTCCTCTTGGCTCTAACTCAGTCTCAGATGGGAGATCACCCTCTGGAGTGGCCCCATGCCACACCTCTCCTGCTTCCTCTGGGGCCTGCCTTCTGCTGAGAGGAGAGAGAGAGAATGTGTGTGTGTGTGTGTGTGCGCGTGAGTGTGTGTGTGTTTACACAGGTATACCATCTGGCCAAGGGTTACAGACCCAACTTTTGGCAAGACGGTGATGGACTCAATCAGTTCCATCTTGCCTGCTGAGATTGGAATCGAGAAGAAGAAAGCCAACAGCAATTCACAGGCGAGCTGGTGTCCCTTGCAAGCATGAGGGATGAGCCAGGTCCCCAGGCTGCCTGAGGATGAAGGTGAAAAGAACAAGCCCATTATTGCCAGACACTTCCTAGCTCACTTGGGAAGCCCCACTGCTCTCTCCGGGATCAGTTTTGCCAAATTTCCAAGCAAACCATTTCAGGAGAGCAAAGAATGAATGCTGCTCATTTTGGGGAGGCAATTTATGTCCTCTATGAAGATTCTTCTTTTGGAAGATAAGGAGCCACCTTCTCCTCTAAGATCCCTGTAAACTCTTCCGAGCTCTCCAGACTGGCACCCTTCACACAGATGTCACTGAAGAGCAGGTAGGTGAAGAGTCTCAGACCTGCAGCACAGGTCCCTACACTTGGAGAAGTCTGGAGCTGGCATGACAAGCACCTCCTGAGTGCAGTGAAGTCATCGTCTGCAGATAGAATTTGAGAGGTCACAAAAAGAAGTTGACTTCTTTGGTAATGTGGCATTAATTTAATATTACCAAAGCACATATAATAACCAAAGAGATATTTCCAGTAATATCTTAAAAATTAACTTCTCTGTTTAAATAAATTACTTACGCAGCAGCTCATCCTTGATGAATGACTGTGGCTGAATGGTACTGAGTACTTGATTTCATATGAAATTCAGTAAATCCACAAAATGTGTAAGGCAGGATTTGTTACCACAAAAACTGGATCTCATGGGATGCAGTTCTGGTGCCAGCAACACAGATCCTGGCCCAAAGAGGCACTTAGTTGGTACAATAGCTCACCAGTGGCTTCAGAATTGTGCAAGGGAATAATCTACCAGCAGGGAATGCTAGGTGATGTCTGGTGGAATAATAGATGTGAACACTTTGGACCATTGGTGCTGTCCTGGAGGACAAGGGACAGTTGAGGGAGAAGATCGCATACAAAGTCCATGCATACAAAGAACTATCATTTCTTGTGTGGAATGGACAAAAAATTGCAAAAGACTAAGTCTGAAATGCAGTAGCCTGAGTGACTAAATTTCAAAAACAGTAGAAATGCCCAACCAGAGCTGGTCTGTTCTGCCAAAGTCAGGGCCCTGGTTGGAAAAGAATCTGGGCCCGCAAGTTGTGGGCTACCTGTGTGTGTGCGTGCTACGTCCTATAGTCTGCGTCTGAACTGACTCCCAGATGCTCGTATGTTAAAGGCCTGCTTGTCAGGCCTTGGTGCGGTCGGGCGGTGTGGATCCAGTAAGAGGTGGAGCCTGGTAGGAGGAAAGCGATCAGCAGAGTTGTACCCTTGAAGAGCTATTAGACTCTCGACCCCTTCTCATTGCTCTCTTTGCTTCTGGCCACCAGGAAGGGAGCAGCTGTCTCCAGCATTGACTTGCTGCCATACTGAGCATCTCATCACAGGCCCCAAAGCAATGGAGCCATGGAAAGACCAACCGAAACCCCTAAGACTGTGGGCTGGAATCCACCTTTCTTCTAATGAAGTGGATTTATCTCAGGCATTTGTCACACTAATGGAAAGCTGAAAAGCACAGTGTTCCCATGCACTGTACCTAGTTTGGAGCTTGTTTACCATAGACGGAACCCACTGAAACTCTGAGCCAATATAAACCTCTCCTCCGTTACATTGTCCCAGATGGGAAAGCTGACCGATACAGGAGGCGATGAAGCCAGAGAGCAGAGTCCTGAGCCGGATTAGTGCCCTCACAACAGGCCCTGGAGATCCCCCTCACACTTTCTGTCACATGAGGCCGTATCAAGCAGGTACTACTGGTGAATCAGGAAGTAGCTTTCAGCAGACACTAATCTGCCTGCACACTTTTCTTGGACTTCCAACCTCCAAAACGTGAAAAACAACACTCCGTGGCTTTTTTCATTAGTACATGTTTGCAGCTTTAATCCACTCAGTTTGTAGAAATGTGTCACAGCAGCTAAGGACACTGCTACACCAAGACAGAGACTGAACTCAGAGGATCTTCAGGCCCTACCTAGCATGTGTCCACAGGAGCCAGGGAGTACTGCAAGAATTTGATTTTGTAGGAGCTTGATAGAGGGGCTGGAGAATGAATCCTGAAAGGAAGAGCATGCTGCCTTGTGAGTGCTTTTCCCACACACAGGATTCACCAATATTTCAAGGATCCCTGGGGACTGTGGAAGTTTGCTCCTAGCCTGGCGTGGAGGAGCCGGGCCAAGGCTGAGATGGCAGAACCACTGTGGGAACCACAGAGGGAGAAACGTGAAGACACAAAAGTGGGAACGTTGGAGTGGATGTACCACGTACAGCTTCACAGTCCATTGCATTTCCGAGAAGCTAGAGACTCTCTGTCATTCGAGGTTGAGAAGACACAGCGCAAACTCAGCCCGCAGGTCTATGTCCCAGCAACCTGTGACACAGAGGAGCAGGGGAGAGGGGAGAGGGACTCTGTCCATGGCATGATGGAGCTGACAGTGGCTTGGCACAGCAGAGGCCACGTGCTGATGCCCGGGGGTTGGGCACCTCTGCAGTGGCTAGCAGAGCAGAAACAACACCTGAGGGCACCCACCCCGTGAGAGTTACTAAGATGGGCAGTAGAACGCAGCCTCCCTAGGTGGGCTCCACACGAATGCTATAGTCAGAGAGGTTGTCAATTTTAGGTGAGTGCTGCGCTCCCTCGCCTAGTTTCAGACCCGCTGACTGAAGGGGGATCTGTTCCTAGGAGTGAAGCTCCTGCTGCACAAGACACATGCCCTTAGGAATGACTCCGCCTCTTCTTCAAGGCACCATGACTGCTTCCCCAGGCGACTGTCCTCTGAGGAAGAGAAGACACCAAGCTACCTGACAAAGGCTCAACAGATTATCTAAGAGGATACTGATGTCCAGAGCCTGAAAGAGCCGTGCTGCCTTCCTCACACAGGATGTTCAGTAATTAGCAGCATCATTCCAAGGTCCAGCTAACAGCACACCCACCAGGTCAGTGAACGGACTCGGTGCTCATATCCCTGGTTATCAAGTCGATAATTGGTGCCAGTCAAGCTGCCACTTTGATCGCCCTTTAAACAAGACTTTGGTCAGTGGAGTAAAAGCTGTCATTACAGAAAAGGCCCAATGAAAGCTGCCCTTCAACGACCCCAATCAAGACAGGACGTTACCAGAAGGATCATGCTACAGAAGACAGAGATGAAGGCAGGGAAGTCTCTCCCACAGATCCATTAAATTGACTAGTCTCGCCCCTGTGAAAAATGGGTGTGGAAAATGAAGAAAGAAAAACCCACCGCTCGGTCACACGCCCACCTGCTTGGTCACATGCCCCACCCTTTTGCAGACCTTCTCTCAAACAGAGCATTTCTGCTCGGCCAGGTAGACACGGACCCCAGTACACTGCCTATGTTCATCGACTTCACAAGCAAGTTTTGCTTCTCTCTCAGTCAAAAAATAAGATGAAAAATACTATATTTTTCAACGGAATTGACAATAAAACTCATTCATGTTTTTGCCCCAGGGCTGTACTCACGATAACATCTGTCGTAATATAGTCAAAATAATCTTGATTGCCTCGACATCCATCTATTACTGGGTGCCGTCATGTTGATCAGGCTGTGGGACTAAGAGGTGGCCAGCCTGCGTCAAGCCTTATAGCAAGTCTACATGTCCGAGTCTGATAGATAAACACTGTGAAAATTCAGACCTCCCTCACTTGTAAATATTTTTAGAGACTGATGGTTGGGGCATGCTGGGAAAATTACTGCTTCCTATCTTCCCCTCCATGGAGAAGAAGGGACATGCAAGGTGGGCCCGGTCAGTTCTGTAGGGAACACAGACCACATCTCAGGAGACTTCCTTAGTCAGTGACCTGAATGATTCCAGTGGGTGGCTGTGTGTGGTGGCTGGAGCAGGAAGAGCTTCTACAGTGTGTTCAGATCACGTGGCAAGAAGCCTCCCCGGGGCCACAGGATCTGACAGAGTCTGTCCATGAGACGTTGTGGTGGCAAATGCACTGGGTGATGTGTGCAGCATGCCCAAAGCCAGGGCCCCGTGCAGGAAGACCCTGGGGACTGAGCAGGCCACAGCGTGTGCAGCAGAAAAATGGTCTTTTCCAAAATCTGTGATGTGCTCCTGGCCCCTGCCTGACCCCTTCGCACTCTTCCGGATTGTGCTCTGTCCTCGTGCCCTTTCCAAACCTCTGCAGGGCTCCCTACCTTCACTGCCTGTGCCCTGCAGAAGGAGCAGTAGGTGTGACTGCCCAACCCTGGCTGTGATGTCCAGGAACTGCGGGTGCCCTCGTGGTGACTCCCTGGGGCAATTAGCATGGAAATACTTAAGAGTTGAAAGCATCATGCGTACTAATAAAATTGCCTGGCTGATGCCCAAGCCTCCTCTGCTAGGAGCCCCCACTGTGTTCTGAGTTTGATCACAGCCAAGTCTCCCAAGTGCTCCCTGGGCATGGCCAGGTCCCCTCCCAAGAAGGGAAGGGCATGAACCTCGATTTGTGAATGAGCAAAGGAGGGAAAATAGCTCCCCAGACGTCGGCTGACACACAGAACTAGGCTGGACCTTGAGGGGTTTGCGGGTCTGACACCCTCACTCAGAGCGACTGTGAGGACCTGAGGCCTCCCCTGCATGTTTTGAAGGCTCTACTCATCCTCCATCTCAGCGGGGCCACACTTGCTGCCCGCATCCTAGACTCAGTGTACTATTTAGGGGCACTTGGGGATCATTCTTAAAATTTTAGTTTCATCTGAAAGTTGCTACCATAATATCGCAGAGCTTTGTGAGGTTAAAAGTGGTGTATATTGTTAGCAAAACCTGTGGTGTGTGCCCTAGGATTATAATTTTTAAATATTCTAGTAAATTACTATGTTTTAACTCTTTTTTTGTTTTTACAAACAACGCTGTGATAAGGTACGATAAGCTTTCACACAAAACAAAGCAAGTAGAAATAGAAGTCTTCAGCTGGACTCGTAATTTGACATTTGAGTATCTTCTAAATTAGACGGCTGCATTGAATTACAATATATTTTTTCTTCATTTTATTCTAGCAGAGTTACTTGCATGTGAATACTCTTCTTAGCTTTCCCATCTCATAGAGGCCCCAGGTCAACCCTCCTGCATGATTCCAGGGACCAGAGCAACTCAGGACACCTCAAGGAGCCTGAGCCGGGAGATCAGACACGGGGATGCAGGGACACAGGGACCGGCGTCTGCTGTGCTGAAACATGGCTGAAAGACACGAGTGTTGTCAGTGGACATCGGAGGTCCTGGGCTTGGAGGGTGAGGCAGCCGGACCCCCAATTAGTGAAAAGTGCGGCCTGCTCTCTCCTGAGTTCATGTGACCGTGGTCATGTAGGCTGAGGCAGGAGGCTGTGGGGTCAGTGCACGCTCTGAGTAACACAGAGCATTTCCCGCAGCCCCAGGACTGCAGTCCCCTTCTGAGCGTCTTTCCTAAGACCCTGACATATCTAAGTAACGCTGCCTGAATATTACAATGAGAGGACACAGGCGTAGCATCTGTTCTGACACTCTCCACAGGACACAAAGTCTTCTTGCTCTGTCATACTCCCCAGGACCAAGTGATACATCACTGGAGTGTTGTCCAACGTTGGGGATTCTGAAAAAAACAAACAAACAAAAAACTAACGGTGAGAGAAAGGGATGGAAGGAAATGATTGTGGATTGCTTAAATGAAAACTATGGTCACAGTATGATTTATGAAGGAGAAAGAGAAGTTTCCATTTATACCTCCCAGGAGGGTCTCTGTTTAACACCAAGGAGGGAGCACTGGCCAAAGTTTAAAAAACAACAAAGAACATTCTGGAAGCATCCATTCCATGCTTGGGTTGTGCGGAGAAGAGGCCCCTGGCCACCCCTTCCTAAAATTCCATACGGACGATGTACAGTGAAGTATGTCCAGTTCATCAGCCTGTGCTCTGACAAGCTGATTTCAGATGATAGGTTCACACAGCAGGTCTTTAAAGGACCTGGATTGCTTCTGATTTTATTGCAAACTGGGGAACTTGGGACACAAAAGCCTTCTTTCACAGACAGGAAGAGTTTTCACCTGAAAAAATAAACTGACAAAGACAACATTTACATACTGCTGATGATATAGTGCCCTTGGAGGAAAGGCGACCAGCCTTCTAGCTGATTGTGCATTTTAAAAGATGGATATGCCGGTCGCGTTGGACTACATAATCAGTGTTTCCTGCCCCGATTTTGTGAGTTTCCCAGGAGTGGTGTCTCCAGGACCTGCTGGATCCACTGTCCTGAGCCAATGTCCAGCTTGGAGAAGAACAAGGCTCATCGCTACCTGCAGTTCTTTAAGCACAGGGCTGGTATCCTATTTTCATATTCCTTCCAAGGCTGAGCCACGATTTTTATTACTGTTAAACTTGAGACAAAATAAAACAGAGCAGAGCTCATGCTGGTGGGCTCAATCAGGAAAGTAAAGTGTGTGCTCCATCCTTCTACAAGAGATCGAATGTCTGGTCACCTGTCTAGCCTTGCTGTGTTTTAGAGACCAATTCAGCAATATGTGACATTGGCAGTTCATGCCAACCAGCTGGAACAGGGTCTGGTTTGGGTTGAGCTGGTTGTAGGCATGAGACCAGGGCAGGGCAGTTACAGAGAAAGGGGCTCATTATAAATAGCCAAGAAAAATGGAGCTGGGCAACTTCTGCATCCCAATTTCTCTGCCCTCCTAAATTCTGCTCCTCCGGGTGTCCCAGACTAATAAGGGTGGTGGCTGTGCAGCCAGTGAGGCTGTGAGCCCTCCTGAGCCAATCTGATCTTTCTAAAAACATTCTGCAAGGTTTTGTGCCTCCATCAAAGAACAGGTCATGCGTCAAGGGGAACCACATTTGGGGCTCTGCTGAGTTTCCTGAAGTCATCCCACACAGGAGGGGAGAGTAGCAAGAAACATTATGGTAAAGCCACTAACGACTTCTGTGTTTGTAAATCTGTGTGTTAATGATGGAAATCGCCGAGCCTCATAAATTCAAAGCATCACGTGTCCTTTTGGAAAAATGCTGTCAGACTCCTTGAGTCGGTTTGTCAAGACCTCGGATTTGCTGTGGGCGTGATCTGGAGAGACGGGTGCCTGCCCGGCAGCCCTGCTGCCCTGACCCGGGCCCTGCTGCTCTTCTCTCTGGCATTTCCAGTCAGTGTGCTGTGTCCATGTGCAGAGCAGCCCCCGACCCCCAAACCTCTGCAGGCTTGCAAAGCTGACTTCAAAAGCGCAGGTTAAAGTCCGTGGTGCATTTCTCCAAAGCAGCAACAAAGGTTCTGTTCTGTCCCTTGATCGGTGGGGCTCACCTGTAGGAAATGTTGCTCCTTTTTGTTAAACCGATGAGTTGTCTCAACTGGATAAACTGGAGACATTCTTGATGGGCTTAAAGTCGTTAACACCTCCCAGGAACGAGGCCAGGGCCCCGAGCACTCCCGCCCTTGCCTCTGCATGTTCGGACGTCAGCGCTCCCCGAACCCCCGAGCAGATTTTCCCCTTGATACTTACACGGCTGATTTATTGAAATGAGCATAAGCCTGCATGTTGGCAGGACAGTCCCTGACACAGATGTGTACAATAAAACACATTTGATGTTTCCAAATAAGGAGCTTGCCTTAAATTAGCAAACGATCGGATTACTCTGACAGGTTGGCAAAACAAACCGTCCATCAGAGGTTGTCACAGGCTATCTGGGAGCATCTCGTGGGGGCGCAGGAAGGTGTTGGGGGAGGCTTGGAGAGACCAGACCATGTAGACTGTCAACACTGGGTCTTTGTTGCTTCCAGTAAAGTTACTCTTGAAAGCCAAACTCGCTCCATTGTGAAGAACCTGTTGGAAACAAACGTTTTATTTTAATCTACTCTCAGCCTATAAAGAGTAGTTTGTTCTTCCTCTTTCCCTCCCTCCCTCCTTCATTCCTTTCTTCCTTCCTTCCTCTCCCCTCCTTTTAAAAATACCCAAAGTCTTGAATCCTTTCCAGAGAAAAATGACCTAGCATTGTGAATAATCATCACCAGCATTTTTTGTAAAGAGCACTAATTTAGTCAACAGATACACTTGCAAATTTTACTGCCAGATATTGAGTTCGACAGGCAGGTTTTGCCAGTTTCTCTTTGGCACTAGTACATTAAACTTGACCAGAACTCTTTTTAATAGGGAAGTAACTGAGGTCGCCCTCACTATGTTTGGGGAAGGTAAACATTTATTAGTCCTGGGAAACAATGCCCTGTTGCATCATCTTCCCCCTCCTTCCTCATCACTCTTTCATTTTCCATCTCTTCTATTAGTTCTTTCCAGTTTGATTTTTGTAGCAAGTAAACTTATTTTTTGATGGTGACAGAAAAGAAAAATAGCATCATTTTTTAGGTGTTTGGGGGAATTCTCTACTCAGGATTTCTGGGTCCCTGTGTGTGAGGAGCCTAAGTAATGTCCCTTAGCATAAATGTCTCCATCCTGGAAATGTCATCACCAAGGTGAGGCCAGGCCGGGAACACTGTCTAAATGCGGTGGTCAAGTGCTCAGTCTGATGGCTCCAGACTGTCCCAACCGAATGATGGCAGAGATGGTGAAGTAAGGATTAGGCCCACACTAATTGTATAAAAGCAGACGGCTTCAGACATCAGCGTCTGCCTTCGGATCGCAAGTCTGCAGGCCACCCAGCCACACTGACTGCTGCCCTCCAGGCCGAGGATCGTCCAGCCACTCTGCCTGCATCTCGCCCAGGTTCATCAGAGACACTTGGGACCCTGCGCGCCAGGTGCCCTATCAGACCACTGGTGGCGACTCTCCTCAGCTCGGCCTGCAACCGCGCCTGGTGAAGCGACTCCTCACAGCGCTCTGGACTTCACACACTCAGGTGCGGCCCTGATGTGACCTTCTTGACTGTTGCAGTCCTGAGAAGTGTTCGATGAACTGCGTGGCTCGTAAAGGGATCTGCTGTGTGTGCCTCTGCTTGGAAAACCCCTCGATCCCCTCTGGGGTGCTGGTGGCACTGTGCCTGCTCTGTGCGCTGGTGTGGGTTGCAGATTCACGGTCTCCAACACAGCTGGGTGGTGGGTGCAGAAGGTGCTGGGGATTGCACATTAAATAAGTGAAAGCACACTCCTGGAGCAGACTAACAGACCAACATCCACGATCCCTCAAGAGCTGATGTGCTTGCAGTCTGCACTCAGCGGAGGGGTCAGGTCCAGAGGCTACAACTACCTGGGAGTTGGGGGGATGCTGTTCAACTGCACTGAACATCATCTACTCTGGATCCCACAGTATCTGGAGACACAGAGATCCGCTAGGGAAAGGGTGCCCCCCCCCCACTGGCCCACGATTACACAGAAGGCAGGGAGAGGCACACAGGTTGGAGCTGATTAGAGGATGAAATGATTCCCCAAACCTGGAAAGTTGCATGCATGAGCAGCCAGCCTCCCCAGGGACAAGGGTCCCAAACTGCCCAGGGTCAAAGCATGCACATCCCACACCCCAGTGCAGTTCCAGAAACCTCCTGATGGCCGCTCTGCCAACAGAAATTCGGGCAAAGGTGCATTGGCAAGTTTAGGATGTAAGTGGTTTCTAACATGGTGAACACATGCAACTTTTGGTAATTAATCCAGGCATTTCAGTGACTTCAACTAATTCATTTGATTGTCAGATCTGGTTCCAATTTAGAGGGGAAAGGATCATTTCAGCAAGTTATAATCACAGAGCAGCATCTTTCAAGACTCAACTTCATTCAATCGCTACTCCTCACACATGCACAATCAGGCCCAAAATAGACAGTTAAATTAAAAACATAAAACCTTGCAGTGACACAAGAGGCTTTGCAGTGTCTTTGTTTTCCTTTCTTTTCTCCCCATGTCCCAGCTCAGTCTCCGGACTGGTCCTCCAGGCCTGTACTCTGCCTGTGCTGTGTGCACAGCTACCTGAGTTCCTGACATCGCCTCGGGAGTCCAGCGTCCCACCAGCCTGGATGCCTGCTTGTGCTGGGGCATGTGGATGGATTTGAACCCTGTTCTCTGTGGCTGTCTATGCTTTGCAAATTAGTGCTGCTGGTTTCAGAGAAGGAATAGAGAGGTTTCAGGGAACACGGGTGGAAAAAGTGCAGCGTGCTTCGGCGTAGCGACCACAGGGATTCTGTGAGCTCTGTTTCCCAAAGCAGTCTCAGGGTTGCCGCCCCTTCTGGCTCCAAGGGTGGGGACTGTGCTTTGTCCTCGGGACACACTTCTGCCTGTCTGTGTGCTTATGATTGTTTCCTCCTCTTCTTCTCATCGATTTCTGCTTCTCCAATCCAAGTCCACCAGCGAAGAAAGTTGGGCAGGTTTGCTGTTCTTTCAGGGGAGCAGAGCAGGTGGTGACACTTACTAATGTTTAATGAATGCAGCGCTGTCACTGAAACAATGAATACCCTGAAACCCAAAGCGACCGAGTCTCCAGGAGCATCTCAGCATAAGAAGGACAGAAAGCTATTTTAACCACCAAGGTGTGTGTGTTTAAAGGAAGGGAAGGTGAGGAGAAGAAGGAGAAATGAAGAAGCAGAAGGGTCAGAGGCAGAATCGGTTCTGCCCTTGGGCACGGCCTGGTCACTCGTGCACACCTCTTTAAACTGCTTGCCTGAAGTGTCACACTTCACCTCCCAGACAGGCCCAGAGCGCCCCAGGCTGTTCCAATCAGATAACCATCCTGGTTATCTTGGCCACTTCCCACTCAAGCTGGTACCCAGCATTCACGGAGTTCCCAGGGTTTTCTTCATCACTAAAGGTTTAAAATATCACTGCGTCCTCCAACTGTGACCCCAGTAATGTGATCCTTTCCCCTGGGAAAAGCAAATTTCATACAAATGCGCTCTGTGAACCTGGGAGGTGACGTGGGCTGCCTGAGGCCCTGCAGGGTTTATGTCAGGAGTAGTCTCTGGAAAGTGATGTGCAGCCTGGGTAGTAACAGGGGACGCTGTCCTGGGACTGGTAGGGCTTCTAGGAGCCGGGTGTCCTGACCCTCAGGACAAGCTTGGGGCAGCTTTGGTTGGACTCGGTTCTGCTGTCCGACTGGCTGGTGGCATCCCTTTCTTAGCCACAGCCCAGGGAGCTGGCTGAGCGCCAAGAGAACTCAGAGAGAGTCCACTTTAAGATCGACCTCAGGACTTCTCTGTTGGAAGCCTCTCAAGGACAGTGTGACTCCTAAGAGACATTCTCTCGAGGCCAGTACAGGTGGGTGCCCTGCCACGCTGGGAGTGTTTGTGTCCCTGCAAGTTCTTATGGGCCTCTGCGAGATAAGAGGAGCACTGAGCCATGGGATTGGTACCCTGGCCCACGGAAGGCCTGGGGATTCTGCAGGGATCTTGGAGCTTCTCCAGGTTGCTGGCGAGTCCTGTGGCCACTGGCTGGATTGGGCACAGCTGCCGAAGCTTCCCTGGGGAGAGGAAGTGGAGGCGGCTGAGTCTGGACAGTGACCCAAGGGGGCACCATGGTGCATGGGCCCCAGGGCTCCAGATGAGACCAAGTGGAACAGACTGGAGGACACGGAGACAGACAGGATTCGTAGGAGGCACAGGGTGCGCAGCCTGGGCCCAAGACCATGCGCCCACAGTGGAGACAATGCCAGTCTCGTCCAGAAGGGAGCCACAGAGGAGACCCTGAGGGGCATGAGTTGCAGAGGTGCTGGCCCTGGACCTGCGCCTGTCCTAGCCCTGTGCGCTTCTGTGCCATGCTACGCTACTCAGGGGCTTTGGCAACGTTTCTGCCAAAGGGGAATAGACTGGTTTTCAGTTTTCGAGCACACGCTGCTGGTTTGCTCTCAGATGTCTGCTGTGGCTGCAGCTTTGACACACAGCAGTTAGCAGTGGGAGGGCAGGTCATCCCAGCAGAGCAGACCAGGATCTGCCGGGAGACCAGTGCCTGGTTCAGGAGACATTCTGCTGGTCCTGGAGGAGAGAGAAGGGAGGCGTGGAGTGGGCCCCGCCTGCAGCTTGCTTTGGGCCCCACTGCAAAGAGGCCTGGTCAGAGGAAGCAGGAAAAGCCGTGACTGGAGCTGGGGACAGAGGAGGTGACTGGCAGAACACCAGGGACAATAGCAGTCAGGATGGTGAATTGTGCTGTGTAACAGCCATCACCCCACACCAGCATCCCAGTGGCCTGCTCCACGGTCTTTTCTGTCACTATCATTCTCATCCCAGGACACAGACAGGAAGAGCAGCTCTCACAGGATGTGCCAGTCACCTCCGCAGTAGGGGTAGAGGACCTGAGGATGCATTGGAGGTCAGGGCTGTGGCCTGGAGTGACGTGTGCTCCCTGCTCTGTGGCTAAAGCTACAGTGGGCTCTGCAAGGCAGGTTGTACCTGTCCCCAGAGGGAACTACAAGTTGAGAAGAGCAGAGTTTTCTTCTTCATGGAGGAGACAATGTGGTGTCCAGCAGAGTGGGCCCTGCTGCCGGGGTCCTGGGAGCACCCCGGGGGCCAGGTGTACGAGTCACTGCCTCAGTCTCTGGCTGGGGCGGCACAGCCCTCAACCTCTGTGTTCGTGCCCCCGAGTCACCAGGTGCTGGGCAGGGTCTTCTCCATGAAGCAAATGCACTACCTTCCACTCATCTTCAACTCCTCTCTTTTCTTGGATAGCACTGGGGACTGAAGCCACAGCCTGTCTTGCAAGTCACTAAGTTGCCCCAGGCTGGGCTTGAATTAATAATCATCCTGTTTCAGCCTTCCAAAGTACTGGGATTACAGGTGTGCACCACCCTGCCCAGGTGCCTCTCTGCTCTTATTAGATTGAAGTATTTCACTGTAACTTATCTGCATGTATTGAGTGTTAATTAAGAGTAATTTATTGGTGAAGGACTTCAACCTCAGTGATTGATGGCATGCAGACGATGTCCTAGGAATCAGTATCTGCTGTAAATGTCCACCATGAAGCTCCAGCTTCTCACAGAGCCCTGGAGTGTCTTCAGGAAACCTTCCCTCTGGCGGGGCTCTCTCTGGTGTCCCTGCTCAGAGGGAAGAAGGGTCTTGGTGCTCTGAAGCATGGGACAGAGATGCAGGTGGTCCCATCCCACCGGCAGGTGTCTGGGTTGTCTCCATAATCCACCTCGACCTCTCCTTGCCAAGAAAGCTCTGCCAAGCCCCAGAAAGTTTGCAGAAGGCTGTGACAATCACACACCAAGATAGACCAAGCCCACCACTCCCCACTTCTCTTCCTTTCCTCTCGATGTTTCCTGAGTGTTGCCGACTGAAACAAGAGTCAAGAATTATGGCCAAGTTGTGTGCTGACTTAAGAAAGTGCCTGAGAAAATACAGCTTGTTTTCCTTACTTCAGGCAATATGAAAGTGGGCAATACGAACACTAAATATCACTCTGACCCCTGGAGGGCTGGTCCTAATCGCGGGCTGACTTCACAGCCCAGCAGGGCTCCCATTAGGTGGAGGAGGTTGGGTTAGGGGCTTAGATGTTGTGTGCCTCAGTTTCCCAGTTTCCCCATAAATGAACTGAACATAAAATAGGGTCCATGCGGAAGTCCCCCGTGAAGGTGAAGTGAGTCAATGCAGGGCCACTAGTAAGTAGACAGTGAGTACCCTTCACTCACGATTCCTTTGCTTTTGACAATGGGGTATCTTTCATATTTTTAAATTAATTGGCCTCTTATAAATAAATATTGTCAATATTTTGAATGTTTATGGAAGAGTTTCCAGAACGAGTTCAGGTGCCACCCTATACAAACAGGACAGCCTGCACACAACTCACCTGTGTATGAGTCTCCTCCGGGTGGACCTGACAACTTTGGACTTGACACGCGCGGGGCAGGATAATGCCCCTAATCATCCCTCAGCCAGTTACCAATACCCATGAATCGCCAGGCAGATGCCAGCTCCTTCAGAGAGCTCAATGCACACATGGGTGTCAATGCAAGTATGCTTCAACTTCACCTCAGTTTTGCAAAGATCTGAAAATTGTTCTCCTGGTATCTGGTGCCAGGTGTGGTTTGGAAGAGGAACAACACAAAAGACCAAAGGTCCCAGGAGGACATCTCTGCTGAAGTCCCCTTTTAGAGACATTCTTGGAAGTGACTCTTAGCGACCTTCTCATCTTAATGTGCAGGTAGCCTCGCTTTATCAAGCCCTCAAAGTGATCTGCACTCCTGGAAACTGCACCTGAGCTTTGAGTGTTGATCTTTGCTGAGGTTAACGATGCCCAGTGTGATTCTTTTGCAGTGTGGGGTGGACTGCAGGTCCCACTCGATCCCCAGCTCAGGAGGGGAAGCAGCCTGCACTCTCTGGTATCCTGCAGGTCCAGTTTCTCCCAATGCAAAGAGTCAATAATGGATGTGGGCTACTCCTCCCTTCCTAATAACCAGTCTTCGTGTTACATGATTTGGCCCAGATGTGGGCTTTGACTCAGATATGGGCTAATGTGCTAAGCATGTTCGCAATAGGCCAGGCCCCGCCATGATGTTTGGTAGGGTAGTGGTGCCAAATGCATTTTTGACTTAGTAGTATTTTTGATTTACCATGGGTTTATTGGGACTGAACCCCATCATGAGTGAGGGGCACTGTGCTTTGAGTCACTAGAGTCTTCATAGACTGCAATATTATGACTGTCCAACAACTAGGCAACAGTCTACTGCTGAGCAATGTCCACAGCCCACAAACTCCAATATTTTCAAGGATTTTCAGGCCAATCTTTTACTCTTGAGTATAATATCAATCACATAGATGACACGAAAAAAACCAGGCTTAGTGAAATCCTCAGAGGCCAAGTAGTACACCATCGCTAAGACACCAGTGGCCACACCCCTGGGACAAGGCTGAGGTCAGGCAGATGCTCCTTTGCTGTAGAGCAGCAGGTCCTGCGCCGGCCACCTCCCCCACACGCCGAGGCAGGAACTTGCCTAAACTGGAGACGGACGCCGCAGTGATAAGCAGCATTGCCCACTGCGCTCACTGGCCAGCACCTGGGCAGCAGTGTGCCCATCCTTCCTGGGGTCGGGCAACCTTGGCACACGGCAAATGCCTCTGACATAGCCCTGGCGGCTCTGTTTCCCTTGAAGTATCGGCAAGAGTATTGCATTTTATTTTGATTTGGAGGATAAAATTGGTGTAAAAACTCACTGAGATCTCAAAGCATAATTGAAGAAATGCAGGAAATATCTTGTAAACACAGAGGGCAGATTTTACACAGAGGGGCTGCTGCTCCCTGGCTCCCGTGCGGACTCTGCAGGGTGAAGGAGCCCCCCCGCTCCGAGTCCTCCCCTCCTGGTGTCAGGGAGCCTTCCCACTCTGACCTCAAGGCCAAGCAGGCACTCCTCCAGAGAGAGGGTTCTGCTGGGAGCTTGTCTTCTGCCAGGCCCATGGTGGGTTCTGGCCGGAACATGACCAAGACCCTGCTTCTGTTCGCAGCTTCCTCTGTGAACGATGAGGTGAGCACATATCGGGAGTTGTTGACCTGGCCCTGCAGATGACGGTCCTCAGGGTCAGTGGGCTGTGAGGACTGTGGGTTTCCAGGGTCCCACATGCTCAGATGCCCAGATCAGATGCAGAAGTCTCCTTGCCACACGGAGGAGCATACTGAAGGACAAAGCAGCAGGAGGATGTTCTGAATTTGGAAATTTTCATTATTAACTAAAAATCTTCATATTGTGCCTACACTGTTCGTGTTAGAATTAAATACAAGTTCATATCAAATTTACCACAAATTTATAGACCTAATTATTTCAAGCTTAGTGTAACTATCAGGTAGATTTTTGTAACTAAACTAGTCTGAGAAGTGTGTGAAAGGGTGCAGCAACACAGGCCAATTAACCTAGAAAATCTTGTTGCCTCTTAGGGAAGAAGAGACTGAGGAGGACATAAGAAGTAGGAGGAGCCAGAGCAGGCCTGGCCAGAGCAGGCCCGGCCAGAGGAGGAACCGTCCTCAACCCAAGGGTGTGAAGATGAAGGACCGCGGGGCCAGAGGTGACCAGAAGGGGGATGCCGAAACCCTCAGGGCAGAGGATTCCAAAAGTCAGAAGAAAATGTCCAGAATTCTGAACTGACAGCACATCTCGCAGCGCTTTGATCATCTAACTTAGTCCTTTGACGGGACAGATTTCTACTCCGTGTTTTAATTCCACAGCTTCTCTAACCCACCATAGCCTTGGAAATAACACTCAACATTTACATAACAACATGCTGTCATTTCAACACTTAAGACATTATCTTATTTGATCCTTCAAATAATGCCTTATGGGGACACGGGTTTTACTCTCTTTCTATAGATGGGAAAACTGAAGAATAAGAAGGAAAATGTCACACCTCTGGTCAGACAGGAAGCTCGGGCTGAACCGGATGAAGGTGCACCAGTGCTCTCTGTGAAACATGCATGTCTGTCAGGACAGCCGCGTATTTCCGGTGTGGGCGTGGCCAGTGCCAGTACAAGTCTCTCGGTGGCGTGAACCAATGAGACCTAGTGTGAGAAACTGCAGCTGGTAAAAGTCATGAATTTTTACTCAGATTTTTCTCTCAGAGAATTTTTTATTTCACTTTTCCTCTACTTGCCCCACTTCTGTCTTGACACATTTTTTTTAAATTATAGATACATAATTAATTGGTCTCCTTGGTGATATTTTTGAGGAAATCTTGAAAGTTCTTTATTAATTCCTGATAAGAGACCTACACAAGATTTTCAAATCCTTCTCTATTACCTCAATCAAACTATTTCTCAGAGCATGGCGATGGATGCCCCAATTAGCAGGTCAGTAAACAAAAATATAAAACACACGTGCACTGCCCAAATGTCTTCCCTGTCACAATTCAAACCAGGGATTAAAATTAAAACTGTTTCCAAGAAACAGCCCACATCTCATACTAACTTTCAGTTACTAACTTATTTTTGCTTTTGGCCATTATCGGGGCTCATGATTCACTGGACAATGGAGAACGAGTAATTCAGATTCCAGAGTACAGAGCTTTTCTCTCTTTCCAATTAACACTAACAGCACACTGGCCACAGGCAATTCTCAGAATGCTTTACCTGACTTAATTTTGCTTTTAGCCTTCAGTGCCAGGAATACCTGGAAAATTATCTACTAATTATCTGGCATTATCTATGTCGGCTCATGTCTAAAGAGCGCCACATCTAATTACAAGCCCCCTTGCTATTTACCTCTAAAGAGTGGGTTTAACTGAGAAATTCTCCAAAAGCGTTTGCACTAAAGGCTGGTAATTATGTGCTTTGCGTTCTTCAAGGGAGTTCTTTTAGGCATCAACAACAAACAGTCACTCAAGTGAGTCACTCCAAGCCGCTTTCACAGCAGGTGAGCTGTAAGCAGTAATTACACCTGGACATTCCCAGTTTCTCTTTTGACTGGACAATTAGCGAGTAACGTGCTAACTCACCCCAACCCACCCCGACCCACCCCGACCCACCCTGGGGAACAATGAACCCCCTCACCTCCTAAAAACAGCTAGCTCACAGCCCCCTCTCTGGATGAGACGTGCTGCTGTAGTTAAAGTTAGTGCCCTCGGAGCTAAGTCCCGAACATTTCAAGAATTGAAATAAAAGCTGACTTTGCAGTCAGTTGGCACTTAATCCTACCTATTATTTTATTGAGAACATGGAGAAATGTAAAAGATATAAGTGAAAGATTGTTACATTGATGACTGAATTTGTGGCCCCCAAATCCATTTCCTTCCATCAAGTGAATGCAGCCCCTCACACCCTGAGCCGCTGGAGCATTCTGGAGGGCTGGCTGAGAAAAGAAAGCATCTTTAAGTTCTCAGGGAAAACAGGCCATCATTTTTTTCTTTTTTCTTTTAATTTTAAAGCAGTTAATAAACCTTGAGAAATTTGAGAAGTATGGTTTGAATAACTGTTTTTCTAAACCCTTTTGACAGAAACCTAGTGATCCAATTCCTTATGATACTTGAATGCTTGAGGTGCATTTTTATAAAAGGACCCTCTCCTACATAACAGCTTGAACCAGCAGAACCCAGAAGCCAGCCGCCACACACAGACTTTCCTCTCAGTCCATGATGTGCTGCACTTACTCATCGTAGGCCAGTTCACCACCTTTTACCAAAGGGAAAGAACCTAACAACTGGAAGTACTACTGTTAAGCAAAGTGAGTCTACAGGATGCTTCTTCAAGCTGTGGTGATTAATTGTAATCGATGATACTAAATGTCTAAAGAATTATTAGTCCTTCTATTCTTGGTGGTGGTAAAGAGAAGCTAGGGCTTTTAGAAGCTTCCCTTGGACAAAGACCAGTGAGTAGCTAAATTCACTCCAAAAAGGACTTTGCTGTCCAAGTAGGAGTTCATGGTATCCTGGAGAACAAGGCATTTCTCAGCAGAATCACAGTAGGAACAGTGTTAAGTAACTGCAGAGTCCTGCTGTGTAGTTCAGGCTGGCCTTGAACTCACTATGTACTTCTGGTCCGGAACTCACTATGTAGAGTTCCTTCTGCCTCAGCCTCCCCAGTGCTGGGATTATAGGCATGTGCCACCATGCCCAGAAGATTGTCTGTTTTTGTTGTTGGTATTCCTACTCATTACCTTTTTGTGTATTCTAGATACTTAGGGAAGATTTCTGACAAGAGAAGGTATAAATTATTTTTACTTTACTCACTATTTTTGAACGAGACTATTTTATCCTCTAGTCAGCTCTTTTTAAAATTTTTAAATTGTTTAATCTTTATCCATTATTTTATTAATATCAATATATTAATATTTAAATATATATTCCAGTTTAATCTTTCATTTTCTGGTCCTTCTTAACGTTGTAGTCTTTAGTTTTTACACTTTTAAAATATTTTGTCTACTTTGAAGATGGGTGATTAGTTTTTGTTACATTTCTAGTTTAAAGTTACATATGTATGTCCGATTTCCATTTTAAATATATTCTCAAAACTCTATACATGCCTAAAATTATTTGTAGTTTTCCCATTTTTTAATTTTACTTATTTTTTCTCTTTAATACCTGGGTAATTTCATAATTAGCAAAATGGTTTTCAATAAATAAAAAATGTTACTGTTATTGACTTTGAGGCTGAGAAGCAGGATGTGATCTTGATTATTCAGAATATGTTGATTCTTTTTTTGTTGTCTAATTCAAGGTGTACTTGAAAATATACCAAAATATATGTCATCTGTTGACTAAATATAGTTTATATGATTTTAGATAAAGCTTACTGACTATGCTGTGCATACCTTATATATCTTTTATTTTTGTCTTCTCAGGATTCCTTTCCAAGTTTATTAAAGGGCTAGTTAAGATGTGTATTCTACCCTTCTCATCTATCCCGTCTATTCAATTTTAGATGTTAAAGTTGTATTTTAAGTACATTTACGTTGAAGATTGTCAAATTGTCTGCTCAGTTGTTCCTTTTGAGCATATAAATCTGGTGTTCTGTGCTTTGCCCTTAAAGTAGTGATAAAAAGAAATAACAAACAGCGGAAGTAAGATAATGTCCAAAAACCAGAAAAATAAAACTAAAAATTAATGTGTCTATCCTTTTTATTTTATTATTTAGTTTTATGTATTTTATTTGTTGTTGTTGGGGATTGAGCCCAGAGCCACTTGCCTTCTGAAGCTTGCGCTCCACCTCTGAGCTACAGCTCAGCTCGTTTCTTTTCAGTCTGATGCTTGACGTGAAGAGGGTGCTCTAGAACCAAAGGAAAAAAAAGTAGCCAGAAAATGAACAAAATGTGAGATTACACACACACACACATATTTAAAACATCCACAGAGCAAAGGAAATTTGAAAAATAAAACAATACTTTAAGCAACATGAGTAGTCACAGAAATGCAGATATGAGAAATCTCCAGATGTAGAGCTTCAAACACTCATGACTAGGCACAAGAGAAGGGAAAGGCAGAGCAGGAGCCCCTCATTCGCAGAAAAAAAAAATGGGAAAAAGATGAAGCTGAGTCAGAAATTGAATCTAAATTACAATGTGCTTGAGGGACAGTGCATGTTGCTGAAAGCATAGTATTAGAAATAGATGACATAATCAAATAGTTAAGGACATTGAACAGAATTTGGAGTGTCCTCGGAGAAAGAGAAGGTCAAAGATGTGCCTGGTGAGCAAGGAGGGTCCAGCAGAGGTGCAACTGCTGCATGTCCCCTCCTCCTCTGTCCCTTGATTTTGATTGAGGAAAAACAAACAGTGAGACAGAATTAGTATTTAATACTGCAACAAGAACACACACACACACACACACACACACACACACACACACACTTTCTTAAAAATAAAAGAAAACTTGAGTTTGCCCACTGATAGAAACCCATCATCTTTCAGGAAATTTCAACTCAGAAAAAATAATTTTATAACATACTGTAATAAAAATGTGAAACCTCATAAATTGTGCAGTCCATAAACCTCCAAGTATAAAGGCCAAGTCAGGGAAAAACAAAGAAAATCAAATTGGATTCTTAGCTGTGAAAGTGAAATAAGAAAATGGAGCCTAAAAAGGGATATTTGTCAAGAAAATAAAAGTGCATTCACTCAGCATAATATTGTCCTAATGAAAATATGAGAGAGTTTGATTGAACAATATTCACAATATATTTAGGTTAATAATAAGGTTAGTTACACAACAGCAAACCTAAAATTATATATTTTATGTATTTTATGTAAGAAGGTGGGTTAAAAATAAATTTACTTTGTAAAACTAAACGATGGCAGTACAAACCCAAAGCAGATAGACTTGGCTGTTCATACAGTTGAGTAATTTGGAATTGATACAATAAATCTGTAAGTATGATTTTTAACACATCCTGACATTTGGATCATGTCACTGTTTCATATATTAGCAGATGAAATAAAATTTTAAAAAGAAACATTAGTCATTAAATGTAGTAAAAATAAACTGACTTGTATATTAGATGACTAACATGACTAAGAAATAATCACATTTATTTTTACATGCTATTCTGATAGTATATGCTCAACAGGATATGTTCCAAAGAAGAATGATACTGAACATACATCATAAAATTCATTCAGTCATTCTAATTTTAATGATGATAATGGCTGCATAACTTTGATTATGTAGATCATAAGAGAGACAAAAAAAGCAAACATGTTAGTGATATTATGGGCAAGAATTTCAATATGAGGAAAATAGAAAAAAATAGAGGAGAATCAAGACAGATAAGAATAATACTTCCAATGTCAAATTTTGTTCAGATATCTGGTTTGATCATTTGTTTTTTCAAATACGTACTTTTCCTAGCTCACGCTGTGGAAGCAGCTTGGTAGCGATGCCGCTCGTGGCACCAGCACCTCTGACACCTGGCATCGCCTTGGTGCCGACCGCCCTGCGAGGGCCGGTGTGCTTCTGACACAGCCAGTTCAGCTCTGCAGCGGGAATGTGCGCAGGGATGGACCATAAATGGGACTGAGACAAAGAACAAACCAGTGTGACTCAGGGCGCAACCTGGGTAAACTGGGGCGTCGCTGGTATCAGCCAAGAATGATGACTGCAACTGAGAAGAGTATGTTGAGAAAAAAAGTCTGGTTATTCCTCAAATGAATATGGAGGAAAAGCAAGCAAACTCATTAAAGTGTCATTGCAGGTGACTCTCATATGTACCCCACAGACCACAGAAGCGATCTGAAATGCAAAGGACTAACCACCCCCCAGAAACCTCAGGCAGAAGTGTAGGAAATCCCAGTTGGTGAGGAAAACTGCTCTTTCTAGAGGAGCGCCAATTAATAAATATGGAAGCAATGATATAATTAAAAATAATTTCGTAACCCTCTAGTGAAATTGTTGACTCAGACAATGGATGTTAAATATTATAGATGAGAGCTCGTTGCCACCTCAACCAAGTGATTATATTCAGCTTCTCCAAAAACATGGCCGCCTGACGTGGGCATCTCCTCATGTGCAGAAATGTCAAGTTCATAATATCACACAGCAGCTCCGCTGGCTAAAAATATCCACTGTGCGCGTAGACCTGACCTTCGCTGGCTGGGAAATCTGGGAGCTGAAGAAACAAGTTAAACAAGTTAAATGGTAGGATGAAGAAAAAATCGGACAAACCCAGAAAACAGGATACTAAAAATAATTGCTGTGGTCACTTCAAAAAATCAATGTCACGGTAAAAACGATAAAAAGTCTTTGAGGAAGCGAAAGCTATTCTACACTTCTACAAAAGGAGATAGTACAATGGACAGATGTGATTCTGAGTTTGATAAAACCAGTTCTGAGACATTTTGGAAAAGAACTACAGTAAATTTGTAAATGGTCTGGGACAAAGTGATATTAGACAAATACTATAATTTTGTCCACTATGATAATGGTATGTTGGGTACAGTCGGGGATTTGTGATTTAGAAAATTGTTTATGTATTTATATCTCTTAAGTATGTATTTATCTATTATCTATCTGAAATGACATGGTGATAGAGATAAAAAACTAAAAAGATAAGAATAAAAATACAACAAAATACTTATCTTTGAACAGTTGTTATATCCGTTTTTTGCTTTTTATTTATTTTTGAAATTTTTAATAATAAAAAGTACATATAAAGATATTGTCACTTCAGAATAGAATTTTAGGACTACTTAGTGACAGAAATCATCCTTTTAAAAGATTTAATTTATGTTACAAGATTATTTCTTACGTCAAAAAATTTCTGCAAGTAAGCGACGTAAAATTCATTTTAGATCTCAATAATTCTCACTGTAAACTCTAGAAAATGACAGATCCATCTGCCTTCAAGATTTGTCCTTCTTATCTTTAGAATTTTTTTGGTCCTCCTTGGCCCAGTTATTTATTCTTAGAAGTAAATTCATCTTTTTCCAATCCAAACACAATTCCTTCTACAAGTGTCGCCTCCCCGTGTTTGCTAAATTGGGCTGGATTCCTAGAATAGAAATGGCCGGCATGTCCAGGGTGTGAGTGTTCACAGGCACACACGCACACGTGCGGCACTCTTGACATTCGAGTCCTGGCAGTGAGTGACACCCGGCGCCCGGGAGCTGGCCTTCCTGCTGCCCCGAGCCGTGTACTTTCTGCCTCTCCTCAGGGCCTCCAGTCCCGGTCATGTAATCAGAAACACTTACACTGTGTAGGTGAAGGCAGCTGAGATCCGCTGGAACAATGGAAGTGACATTAATAACATTAAATGTCATAACTCTTGACAACCTGATGCAAATGAGCACCTTACGAAGCAAGCAAAAAAATCCCTGAATATACCTTTTCTTTAAAGTACATTCGGTATTCAGAAAAAATTGTTCAGCCAAGATGGAAGCCGGGAATCTAATTTTGTGACCTCAGCTACATTGCTCCAGGCACAAATTAGTCGCCTTTTCCAGCTGTAATCATCTCAGTGTGTGATGTAGAGACATTTTGATACTAAGAACTATGCAAATGCTCTTTTTTTTTTATTTATGTCTCTCCCTTTGGATTCTGCCTCCACTTTTCCTTAATCTTGCATTATTTCTTCCATGCTAATGTGATTGACAGGCGGGGCGGGGACAGGCTAAACACTCCCAGGCCTCCGCCCTTTTGCTTTGCCTGCAGAAACATAACAAAGGTGCCTTCAGCCTGAAGCTGAGTGAATCCTGCCATTCCCTCTCTGTTGTCACAACAGATTCCTCAGCCCCTTCTGATGTGGTTTCCAGCACACTCATCTCCGGGCCTTGTCAGGGGTGCCATCATTTAGAGAGGTACACAGCACTTTGAAAGGATTAGACGATAAAACACAACTCAATCCTTTATAAAAGAGAGCAGACAGAGGGAGGGAGAGAAATGTCAGATGTTTGGGAGCAACTGGACAAGAACGAGGCATACAAAGAAAACCAGCACATGGATGGAAGGCTTGTCCCTGTGCAGGGGAGGTAGGTGAGGGTGGCTTTTGACAAATATTTACTGCCACTGAGGACACGTCCTAGGAGTGAAGCCCTGTAAGCGGTTATGACAGTGTTTAAAGTAGACGGAAGAAGGTGGAATCCGGAAATCACTGGACACCTCCATCATGCTTTTTCTTTAATCCCAACACAGGAGGAAAAAATGAAAGCCATCATCCCCTGCCTTTGTGATGAAGAAAATAAAAGTTAAACAGTCCAGGAAGAACCAAAGCCAAATGTGCTGGGTCAAGGGCTTGTCCGAGTCGAATCCCATGCCCCACGGTCCCCAGAAGCCCCTGAACTCTGAAAGCACAGTGTCTCTCGGACCCGTATCCCCCCGCCCCTCACTTCAGGGGTATCGGAAGCCCTGAGAGTTTCAGTGATTTGCCGAGGATCACGAGCCGGCAAACCTGGAGACCACAGGAAGGTCTGCTGCGCACAAACTGTCTGTACACCCATGCCGTCAGCCAGGTATCTGCCACTGGAAACAGGGAGACCTTTGGAAAGAGGGATTCCTCTCTCTTCTTCTCTATCTCTTGCACTCATCTGAACAATTTTATAACAGTGAAACATTTCCTTTTTTCCTCAGAATAACAATATACAGAGTGAGCCATGCAGAAATTTTTACAGATCATATATTATAAAATATTTACAACCCTATCGATAGATTCCATAAGCAATCAGTCATTGAAACACTATACAACTGACTTGTCCCAACAACTATTTACTTGGATAAAACCATACATATTATTAGCATTTACTACAGATGGGGTCAGAAAGAAAAGACAGAAAGTGGAAATCCCTGAATGAGTATGAGTCAGTACCCAACAGCAAGCGTGCGGTACAGGTGGTACTAGGGCGATGCTTACTCCAAGGCAATGAGAAGCCGCTGCTGAGCAGACCAATGGAGGAAGCCAGAGACCTGCAGTTGGTCTAAATGTGAGGTGCTTGCGTCTGAATTTCGCTGACCAAGGGTCTAGCACACACTTGGGTAAATGGAAATTCCACTCCATTTCTGGTTCTTAGCTTCACAGTTAGATGTGTAAGTGCAGAAGGCCTGTGGCAGGAGAGTGATCAGGACAAACAAAATTGTTGTCATTTTAAATGTTGCTTCCGTGTGCTGCTGAAGCTGGAGTTCTGTGTGAATTCACACTTAGGGTCACACACACATATACACACCCAGAATGGGGGGTGAAATACAGGCACAATTTAGACCAGATGTCTACACGTGGTTGTGTGTGTTAAGTTGCTGTGAGGTCACTGATACCATACTAGAAACAAATGCATCCAGTACCCAGATTTTGTGTTCTAAATACTGTTCTCCAATGGAAAGTTTCAGGATTTTTTGAAAACAAATGCTAATTCAAGAACTGAGGCAGAGAGAGAGAGGAAAAGGAAGGGAGGAAGGGAAATAGGGGTGTAATTCAAAAGTTATAGGAACTCACCTTAAATAGCCAGGCTCAGAGGAAGGGATCGGGTGTAGGTGTGTCAGGCACTATCATACCAGTGATTATCTTCTTTGTTAGTCTTTGGAATGGGTGAATCCTCACCCAGGGCTGCAGCCACAGGGCTGAGGCCATCAAGCCACCGTGGCCAGGTCCTCAGGAGGAGGGCCGGGCCTGGGGAGGAGAAGGATGGCCATGTGGCTGGAGTAATTAAGATCTGTGGAGACCAGAGAAGGCTCTGAGAAGGAGGGTGTGGTGGAGGGTAATAATTACTATAGAATTCAAGTGGGGAGTCCCAGAAAACTGTCCTCTGAATTTAACAAACGTGCTAAAGTCAAGTGTGGCTTTTTGTTATTTTGCTCAATACCTGATATGATAAATACGCTCACTTTGACAAGTGTTTGACCAATAACAAGGCAGTTCTCTAAACCTATGAGAAAATGATGTTTAAGCCTCAGTGAACTTGTTCCAACTCCCCCTGCAATCCAAATCTGACCAGGCAGCACAGCCATGGAAAAACTGTGCCTTTGGAAACTGATAATCTTGCATTCGAGAGTATTTGTGACTACAAGAACATAGAGAACATGCATGTATTTGTGCAAGTGACGGTGTGTGTGTGTCAAAGACACAGAAATCCTTTTCATGTGAGTGAGAAGAAGGGTTGGTACACACAGGCTGAGGAGTGTGAAGTAGTGAAGACCCAGCCCCTCTCTCCACAGGTGCAGGTGGGACTCCTTGCGGCTCCCTCTTTGCTTTCCTTGTCCTTCCAACGTCCTCATTTTGAGGACAATCCAAAGCTAGAGAAAGACATGCAGTTTGATGAACCATCACATTTTGCCTCCTGAAAGAGCCCTTTACTTTAATGACAGCTTCCTGGGTTTTAATTTTACAAGTTCAAGGTACTTAAGCGATTAAACTGGAAGAAAGTAGGCCCAGCTGGGGTGACTGCTGTAGGGAGTCACCTGCAGGTCTCTGAGGACTGGGACACGCTGCAGGGCCCGATGTGACACTGAGACTCCACGTGGACACAAGTTGCACTCAGCAACACTTCTACCACTTATAAATCATACATGTATCAAACAGAGGGTGGAGCATGTGCATTTGAAAGTGCAAACATGTCCTAGTGTTAGGCTTAACACACTCCTTTAGCGCTTTTAGCCCTGCATACCCATGGTCAGATACAACACGTACAAATTATGTTAGGTTTTTGCAAACTTCAGTGGTGAAATGAACTGAATTATTTACTTAAACCTAGATATGACCATGGCAAGTTTACAACCAAATCATAGTTTATGCATTTCTACCCCATTTAAATAACTCAAACATGACTTCTTCGTGGAAGGACATGTGAGTGTCAAGTTTGATGATGCCAGGGAACCTGCCAGTTGGTGTGAAATGATTTTCATTTTTCTCATCTCCCACAATAGTTGTTCACAGCTCCAGTGAGATGGGATGGATGTACTCCGATTTCTACAACAGGGTTTAAATAGATTAGAAGTTGCAAATCTTTTAGCTACCCTGTTACCTCGCTGTTCTGTTATTGAGGATTTTAAGTTACTTCCCCACCAAGTCCAGCAAAAGTCTCTCCACGGTCACCGGAAATGGGGGCTTGTCCATAAATGCTTCATTCAGAGGCACTTGGCTTGTCTGACCTGAAGGCAAAGTTCCAGTTGGAAGGGAGGCGCCCTTACTTCCCTTCAACTTTCCCACCAGGTGCTGAAATGGAAAAGTTTCTTCTTGCTTATGGAAATTGCCTCCTAACAAAGGGCAGAGAGAGGGCTGGGTAATTTAATTCCAAATAAAATGGAATCCGTATCTCACAATTCAAGGAGGTGAATTTACCTGCTCCTGGTTGTGTAGATGATTTGGTTCTGAAGAGGATTAAAAGGATGTTCTGTTTTCCCTTCCCTGGGAGGAAGCGGGATGGGCCAGAACACAGCTCCTCTGAATTGCGTGATCACCTCCTGCAGCCATGTGGGACAAGGCTGAGTGTGAGCATCACAGAGCATCGCACAGAGGGAGCGAAGTGTTACCCGGCAACTGGCCTTTACAAGATGGA
This sequence comes from Hystrix cristata, assembly GCA_004026905.1. Taxonomy (NCBI): domain Eukaryota; kingdom Metazoa; phylum Chordata; class Mammalia; order Rodentia; family Hystricidae; genus Hystrix; species Hystrix cristata. The sequence goes on from PVJO010004177.1 coordinate 72,393, forward strand.
GGATTTAGTGCCAAGATAGCTAGCCTGGGGATATGGCAAGAGAGTTATTCAAATCAACTCAGGGGTGAGCAGGGGATTCTGAAGAGGGCATACTGTCCAAAAGGAGGGCTGAAGGCAGGTGGGTTTTCTCTGTGCCTGGTAGCAGCAATTACCCCTGGCAGCCTAGAGCGAGCCAGGGGCGTCCATCAAAGCTGCAGCCGTTCACTTCCTGGAACAAGTTGTAATGTCTGTTTATCATAGAGTTTAATTCCCCAGTGGAGAGAACAAAGGCAAGTATCAAAATAGAGCAAATTTTTTTGACACTAGCAACTGAAGCAAGGGACTAACCTCTCTCAATCCCGTCTTTGTTAAAATAAACTCTCGCCTTAGCAGCTCATTCCAGACGTCAGTCAAAGCCCACACGTCTGTACCAAGTAGTGCCTGTGACTGAAGTCACAGAGGAAATGGAGCAGAACATGAAAGGACGCGATTCCAGGGACACTGCTCTGTTTGTTTGTTGTGCTTTAATCAGTAGACACTGAGTTAGGAGCTTGTAAACGTGAGTGGCTGCCGGGGCCTTCTTAACAGCTAATGGTGTTTCCCAAAGGTGTAGATTACTCTTCCTTCTCTCATTTTCCCAGGTCAAGCCACAGCTGCACCCTTCCTAGAGTCATATTTTCCTAACTTAGAAAATACACATCTAGTCATGTTTGTTAAACTATTCTACCTGCTCTCGTCCTGGTCGCCATGATGGAATGGGTGAACCTCAAGTCCAGGTCAGTTGAGATGGACAAAAGGACCTTTCCAATCCTCCCTGCCTGAGACCTGGCGTCCGTCGGATGTGTTAAGGCCATCGAACCCTTGGCAGCCAGAGGAATAATGTGCGATGCGGTACTAATGGGTCAGTAGGACAGGATGAGGTATGTTATTACTGAAACTAGTATGGACTTGGACACAGCTTTAGAGCTTGTGATCACACAGTTTCCCTTGAGCATTTTGGTCTGTGTGTCGGGGAGCCACGTGGACACATTTGGTATAGTATCCAAGAGAAAGTACACTCTGCGTTGACCGCACCTGCTCCTGTCTGGGCGGATCACGTACCTTCCACAGCTAAAGAATAAAGCCAAGTGCAGACTTTCTGACAGGATCCCAAATGTAATAGTAACAAGCTTAGGAACATCTAAGTCCATTTGTCTTCTGTAGCCTTGAAAGCGCAGATACCTGCACAGCTGTATGTCATCCTGTAACGCGGATGGCCGTGTTTCATGCTCCATCACTCGGCACACATGCTGGAATCCACACAGTGACAGTCACCTGTTACCAGCATTACACCCACAAAGCCACCCAGGAGTGCCGTCCCGGGGCCGCTCCCTACCACCTCAGGGACGCTCACCACATGACTGGAGACCAGTGTTTACCCAGGCGGGGGCAGAAGTTAGAGGAGTTGGAAGTAGATGCAACCAGGACTCTTTATTCAAAATACCGCGTTGAGCACACCGCCCACCTCCACTGCTCCACAGGCAGCTCTCCAAGCAGCAGCCATCCTGTGCTCCCCACTCACCCTCACCTGCACAGGTTGTGACACCTTGCTGAGGGGGCCTGGGCATCAAGGTCCCTTCTCCTCTAGCACAGAGGCCAGCCACTATCTTTAAGATGAGCTTTAAGACATGTGCATGGCTGATAGCAGAGTTAGGCACAATTTCTGCCCTGCTAGTAGACAGCCATTTCCAGTCACAAAGGAGAAATCTAGTCTCCGCAGATTTAAGTTAGCTGTGCGACTCCAATACAGCTTTTGTATTCCAAGAATTGTGCACCTCTTGCAATCTGCGCACTCATGCCATGATTCACATCATGACAGCCTCCTCTCCCTCAGAATACCCCTTTGGAAGCCCCCAAGGAAAGGACTACACCTTGGTCCCACTCCTGCTAGTCTATCGACTGAGCCGTATTTCCATCCTTTTTCTACTGAGCATTCTTAGCAGTGTATGAAATAGCAAAGAAGCAATAAATGTACCCAGGAAACATCACTTGTTGATATTATATGTATGACTCCTGGAACCCAAGAGCAATTAGAAGGAGCAGCAAACCTTCTACAGTCCCAGGTCCTTTGGGGAGAAATCCCTGAACAGCTCTGTCCTCATTAACAGCTCTCTCGTGAGAATGCTCTGGAACTCTCAGCTTGTGGGAGTCCTGCTGGCTTTCTCCAGGAACCACAAAACCGAGACACAAAAGGGAAGAAGTGGCCTAGACAGAGAAGAGTTCTGGATACCTAAGTGTCCAGAGAAGAGGCACATGTCTTCTGCAGCGAGTTAAAGACATCATATTACAGTGATCTATGCACACTCATGTTTATAGCAGCACCACTCCCAATAGCTAAATCTTGGAAGCAGCCTCTGGGCCCATCAACAGATGAATATGGATAAAGAAAATGTGGCCTTTATACACTATGGAGCGCTACTCTACCATAAAGAGGGATAAACTTGGGTCGTTTGTAGGAAAGTGGATGCACCATGAGACCGTTATGTTAAGTGAAGTAAATCAGACACACAAGCTTCAATATCACATCGTTTCTCTTGTATGAGAAACCCAAAGTATAAACAAAGAGCAAAATAAAAGGTAGATAATATGAAACAGGGAGATAGAGCTTTTGCAAATGGGAACGGGACCAAGAGATGGAGGGAGGGGGAGAAGGAGAGGGGAGGAAATATAAAAAGAATTAAGACATGTCCTGTACATGTACCAACTCCCCACGATGAATGTGGTCGTTACATATTGCAAATATGTACTAATAAAAAGTAAAAGTGTTAAAAAATAAAGTGTCTACCTTACCATCCAGCAAGGTATGAGATGGGCTATCCTGACTGTTGACCTTAGAGGAGGTCCAGGAAGGAAACCGCAGCCATTTCTCTCCTCGGCATATCGTTTTATTTGAAGAAAACTGAACGAGATTAAAAAGAGATATAGCATTAAGGAAAAAACTTGTTCTTCAAGGTCGCTACCCACGTGAAAGGGGACAGAAACAATCTCAGCCCTGCTGAGTAGAGATGGCCACACACGTCATCCCGACCACAGCTCTGGTCCCTCGTGGCGGGGGGCACCAGCGCCCCACTGCGGCTGGGCTGCCTGAGGGCGCACACTCAGCACAGGTGTGGCCTCGCCCCACGCCCCGTCACAGAGGTGAATTGCGAGCTGAGATCCCCAGCCCCGAGTCCTGGCCCTGTGATGGGTCAGTGCTCGCTCTGTCCTGCTTCCTGCCCACCTACACAAAGGTGACGGCTGAGCTCTAGAGGCCATCTGTCATCCGCGTGTCCACAGAGGAGCATTGCGTCAGGAATTCCTCTCCCAAGCTCTCTGCTCCTTTGATGTTGGACAAGGAGCAGAACAAACACTCAACATCGCCATGGCTTGTGTTCCTAACCTCCTCTTCTCCTACAGATCTGCCTGCTGCGGAGAGGCAAATAAGAATTACAGTTGAATCAGGTCCAACCCCACAATGAGGATGAAAGCAGTCACAGAGCCCAGTGACCAAGGGTGTCAAGAGGAGCTTTGTAAGGAGGGACCGAGGGAGCGGCCTTTTGAACAGCTCTGCGTTCATAAATCATCACATGTCCCCAAGCTGACACAACCTCTTACTTCCCATTAATCCCCAAACTGCTTTCTCGTTTGGTAGTTAGCTTTCAAACTGTCAAGATATTACAGTAATTGCAAGCGAACCTGATGAAAGGGAAAGCGGCTGTGCGCGCCGTGGTCTGGTTCGGATTTGTTCCCAGGATGAGTGGAGGCGATGGTGCGGAAGCCCAGGGGAACTTCTCCCCAGCCGAAACGGCAGAACCCAGATGTGAGGAAGGGTGAGGGCCTTTCTGATCTGACTCAACCCTCGTGCAGTCGGAGGCCACGTAGATGGCTTTCGTTGCCTCCAGCCACCCCAGGGGGGCAGATCTCAGCATGGCCTCAGTTTACCTTGAGAAGACAGAGGCACCAGGATGTGAGCAACTGGCAGTCAGCATCCCAGCTAATAAATGTACATGTGTGAGAACCCAGAGATGGTGTACGATGTCCCGCCGCATGTGCATGCAGTCTAGAACAACATGGCACTTAAAATGAAAAATGCACAGAGCAATCTGGACAGCATCCTCTGTATCAGGAACACCTGTAATTCTTTCCTAGAACCTGAGATGATTAACACAGTCAGAGACACCAAAGCCTGCCCAGCTTTAAATCTCTTCTGGGAACAGAGTTCAAGGCTCAGAGGTGCTAATGTCTGCCTGCAAGGCCACAGGGGGGTGAGCATGAGCCTGCGGTCTGCAGACCACACACCTCCTACCCGCACTGGCTGGGAGTGGCCTGACCAAGGGGCGAGCCCAGGGCCTGACGCACATCTCAGTACATCGGCATCACACACGCAACTGGCGCTGTCTGCTCTCTGCTATGGGGTCAAATCTGTGGGTATTTTGGGAACACGTGCTCACAAAAGTGCTAGACATAAGAAGACAGTTTGTCAGATTGTCCTGCAGCTGAAATGGGGAAACCATGACTCAATAGCTGTGAAAGTTAGGTGCCCAGATGTGCTGACTCTACCTTGTGAGCCACGAGCAGTTAGAGCCATGCAATACCCACGTAGATGCTTTCTTTTAAAACCAGTTTCCTGTTAAATAAAATTCATTTAACATGCAGCAGCTCCCAACAATCCTTCTCCCCCATCATCTGACCTATCCTGGAAAAGCAACCTGCATGATAAACACTCTCTTTCCTCAACTTATAAATCTCTAAGGGCTAAAGAAAAAGACTCCACCATTTCAAAAAGAGATCAAGATGCTGTTCTACCTGAGAAAAGTGTCAGATCAAAGAAGGTTTTTTGTTGTTGCTTTTTTCTTCAAGATGGACCTTTAACTCAAACTTGCTGTGGGAGGGTAGAGGTAGGTGGAGATTTGTAATTACGATCAAAACAGCCCACTGTTTATTTTTCAGCTTTACTGATTAGAATATAAAATGGACAACAGCATAAATCCCGAGAGCTTCTGTTAAGGCCGAGAGGAAGCTGATGAGATGAAGTCATGATTTCATCATTCCGAGAACACGTGACTGACTCTCACTATGTTGGCTAGTCTTCATCCAGGAAATAAGTTTTGTTTCTCTGTATTTTAAATACATATTTGGCTTTCTGTCTCTGTGCGAGATGATAGAAAAACAAAAGCAAAACACAATGACCTCTCTCTTCCTAGACTTCAAAGACTCGCCATATCGCGTTCCCTGACGGGACCAAGCAAAGCTTCTTCCACATCAAAAAGCGGTGATCAAATATTTGTTTTGTTTGGGGAAAAATGTTAAGGAATATCAAGACATATAGTCATATTTGATTTAAACTTGAGCATTCCAACCTTTCTTCATGAAAAATTCATGATCCCTTTACACAAACACATTGAAAAACCTTCCTTACCGTTTAACAATTCATCCATATTTACAAGTTTATAGGTAGATATAATTTACAAAATCATCCCAGTAAGGCAGGCATAGAAGCAAGGAATTTTCTTATTCCTCCTGACATCCTCGAGAAACTTTTGTCCCATGTAACAACCACAAAATCATCAAAAGGGTCCTGCCTGCCGTATCCTAGCGACTACCACGTTTCCTTTGATTTCCACCCACAAGGAGGGGATGATGAAGTCCCTTGCTGAGGACATTAGCTGGACAAGGAGCAGAACTGGGATTTGACGCCAGGCTCTTTCCTCCAACCCAACCTGTTAATTCTAAGAAGTTCAAAGAACCATTTGAATCTGCCATTTTACACAAAGTATGACAGATGAACAAAACAAAAGTAAAAACACAATTTGCACAGGCTATAGGAGAAAATTCTCATTGCCCAGCTCCAGCACACTCGCTCCTTTCTCCCAGCTCTTCAGAGACCTGGCCACTCTGCTCCCAGGAGGCATTTAGTCCAAGAGCTAGGGGTTTCTCTGCTTCACAGTGAAGTCTGCCCTGTGACATTGGAAGGACCTTTAAAAAAGAGTGTTTGGTTTGTGGATGGTTTGCTACACCTCTGGGTGACCATAAACTTAGTATCTCAGTCCACTGAGGATGCTAGAAAGGAAACTTACTTCCCTGAAGTTTCTCCAGGAGGGAGAGAGGTAGGGGACACTTTTGGCACACCTCCACCACCCGCGATTCTGCTCAGGGAAGGAGCGCTAGCCAGACCTTCGGACTCGGGAGAGTTCTTGGGTCAATCTTCTTGCCTCCTTTCTCCCTCCTTCTTGAGAAAGCCTGTTCCAAGTGCATAGCGTGCTTACCTTTCCTTCATTCCTGAGATCTGAAAGAGACAAGAAACAGTATTTCCCCTTCAACTATTGAATTTTAAAAGGGGCAGAGGGGAGTGTAGGAGGAAAGGGAGTATGATTATCTATCACTGAAGACAGAGTACAAGTCTGTCGGTGCTGGCAAACTCCCAGCTATATTTCCCCAAAGCTTTGTCAAGAATAAACCCGATCTTTTGGTCTCTATTAGCTTATTCTTTTGTTTCTCAGTTGGGACCATGCTTAGTTAGAAAGAAAGAGTGTCATGTATGCTACAGTCCTCAAACACCAAGACCCCATTTTGCAGAATTTTCATCTTTGGAATGCATACTACATACAGAAGTATTTCTGTATCCTGTCCCACATTACTGTGCTTCACTCCTCCTTCTTTAATTAAAAGCACTTTCTTTGGGTAGTCCACTTCTCTTGCAGGTTTCTTGCCCTAGGCACAGAAGATAGGAATATATATTTTTTAAATTATACAGCTATTCCTTGACTAACTCGATAAAGCTTCATAAAACAAACATGGCCCACAGTATCACATCCTCTGTGGTCAACCTCTCTGTCACATGGTGGGGATATGTTTTGAAAGGTTCTGTGGATGTATGAAACCATGGATGGTCCCAAAGCCAAAAATACCATGTTTTTGTTATATATGCATCCATACTTAGAATAAACTTTAATTTATGAACTAAACACATAAACAAATAAAGAATAATAACTAGTAGTAAATAGAAATTACCACAGTGTGCCATAATAAAAGTTACTTAAGATAGAAATTGTTTCTTTCTAGAATCGTCAACTTATATTTTTAGAAGCCAGTTGACTACAGGATCTCGTGTTGTCTGGCTTTACCAAAAACAGGTAAATGGCCCTAGTTCTAGTTATCCCAGGACATGGTTTTCCACTGTGTCTCAGGTTCCTGGTCCTCGGTCACCTCTTTCTTGGTGCTCTACCATGATTGTCTACTACACAGCCAGTAGCTTTTATGGAAGCTTGCATGAGAGATAAATTCGTAAAACTCTTATATGTGTGAAATAGTCTACACTCATGACTGAGAGATGGAGAATTTTTTTTTTAATTGGGTATCCGTTTTCACCAGAAATTTGAAGACCATAATTGTTTTTGTCTTTTCACTTTATTTCGTGCTATTGAGAAAGCCCACGTCTCCACCATCCTCACTCTTTGTTTCGTACTGTCTGGAAACCTTGAGAATCTTTGCTTTGGCCTTGGAGTCCTCAGAGTCCAGGCTGGAGCTCCTGGGTGAAGACCTCTTTTCCTCGCTGCTGGATGCAGAGACGCCCACCTGCTCTTTGGCTTGTGAAGACTCCAGAGTTCTTCTAGGAAGGTGCTGAGTTTCAGCGGGTCACACATCTGTGTCGCTTCCCAACTTCAGTCTTCCACACACCCCATATCTGCATGTGCTGTTTTGATTCTAGAAAGAGAATAATATTCACTTATTTATAAAAATCAAACAAACATGTTCTCAGCTATTCACTGACTGTACTATGTTTTATTGGGTTTGGACAGGTAGGTACTGTATTCTTTCTTTCATCTTCTGCAGAGATAGTTTTTCCATAATCAGATGCTTTAGTGTAACCCTCAGATATTACACTTACCCGTGATGTGCTTCCCCTCAAAATACAATTCCATTTGGATAATCGGATATGGATAAACATTCCACAATGTGTATATGTGTGTATATATGTATGCTGTGTATATATATATCATGAGTGCTACTATGGTAAGAAGAATGTCCCTTGACTATCTTCATAACTGCCTGTAAGGTAAGTGGAGAATATTCATGGAATTTCCCTATCTGGATTCAGCAGATTCAAGACAGACCTTTCTATGCAGGGCGATGGTTGCAACTGGGAAGATTTCATGACAAAATCATCTAGACTTGGTGGACTCAGCCAAGGGAGAGCCTCGAGGTGAGTTTTGATAAACTCTTGTTTGAGAAGCAAGCTTGAGTCCGACTGGAGCAACAACCTACTCCCACAGAAGGAGAGCAACTTGCCGAGAGGAGCAAGTCACTTATCTAGACACAGGTTTGTAGGAATGTTCTGCAGCAAACGACAAAGTCCTCTCTTGGCTGGGAGGCTCATCTTCCTGGAAATGATTTCCTGAAAATCACAAGTGGAAGCAGTTCTCAGCTGACCTCCAGGTGAGTTCCTAGGAACACCGTGCTCACCATCCTCACCTGGAGCGTTCCTGCTGATGGCATTTGCTTTCTACCCACCACGGCCACCTCCCCCACAGTCCACTTGCACACTGCGTCACTCCACTTTCGCCTCTCCTGTGCAGTGTTTGAGGCGCTGCATTCTGCAGCAGTTCCAAAGTTCAGACTCTAATGTCCTGTAATTCCAAATTTTCACACACCGTCACTGTCAGCCCATATGTTACAACCTTCAGTGATGTACCCAGCTCTCCGCCTCCCTGACTCTGCCCCGTGCCTCAGTGTCTTCTCATACAGCTTCCGCCTCTGTCCACCTGCTGAGTGGCTGCTCTGGGTCATGTGGCCTTTCCACTGATTTCTTCTGTGATCCACCTCAGAGAACGGTGGAACGCCCATCTAGGCCTGTCTGGGTGGGTGAAGGTCCCTGGCCCCTCCTATTTCGGCACTCTTCTCTTGCTCTGTCTCCCACCTATAGGAACAAACAGCTTTGCTCCATCGTCCCTTTCCGCCATGATGTCTCCCTTGAGCAGCAACTGTGGACTCATTAAACCACTCTTTCTGTAAGGTGTGGATGTTGGGTATTGTGTCCAGTGACAAGAAAGCTGACTAACACAACAAAGGACGGCTCAAGGGCCTCAAAATCCACACTCAGTATTCCCTGACTCCGTTGCCTTTACCCAAAGATGTGACCAACCTCCAGGTTTCCAGAAACATTCTCTACTGCTGTTTTTTCCAGCATTTTGTCATTATTACACTCCCCAAGGAATCATTTTACACAAATTTTGGTAACAGTTCCAATGCATATAAGTGTAACAGCCCCAAACACAATGCATGCGTGTTTATAAATTGCATGTATACTCCTGTTTTAGGCAAAAAGAAGCACGTTTGTTTTTATACCCCTCAAAAAGCATTTTTGTCTCCTTTGGGGGTGACATTGCTCCGTGGAAATGTACACTTTGCAGCCCTCCATGGGACGGTGAGAATGAAGGAAACAATCACTCCACAACCATCCGTGGAAACTGAGCACTCCTTCCTCCTCCCCGGTGTGCCCCAGGATTCTTAACGACGCTTTCCCTCCTCCCCAGGTCAGAGGTTTGCTAACTCGAGTAGACTTCCACCCCATGTCACATGAGAGAGAGCACCCCAGTGGCCTTCGCTCCAGGCCGCCTTGCCATCTTTGTTGCTCCCTTTCTTTGGCTCAAGGGTACTGTGCTGCTTCCCCAACTTAGTTTTTCCAGCTGTGTTCTGACTCCTCTCAGGTTTGATGTTCTCAGTAAAAATTCCTGATTTTTTTCTTTCTACCTTTTTATAAATGCAAATTCGCCTGCAAAAAAAAGTAATTATAACAAGTGCACAGCAAACCAGTAAGTCCTAAGACAGTCAATTTTTACATTCGAGATTAAGTCTTACCTTCTGCTTTCTCCCCTTGAGCCGCACATCGCTGCCATACTAAGAAGGTGAGTGTTTCGCAGGCTGCCCTGGTCTTTCTCAAGACCCTCAGTCTCTCGGAGACCCTCCCTTCCCGGCCAGCTCCTCCCCAGTGCTCCGAGGCTAAGCCCGAGATTTTAAGGATTCTTCTTTCCACACCGCTTAGCAGCACTGGCTTCCCAACCTCTTTCCCCATACTGCCCACTGCCTCTCAGATTCTGCAGCCCTCAGGAAGTGATCCTGACACCAAACCATTTATTACACTCTTTTATAAACACAACCTGCCTTAACTGTGATCTGACTAGCTCACTACAATGTTGGGCAGGAATTGCATTATTCTTTTCTGAGTTTCAGTGGACTGCACTGGTCCCCACAACAATCCGTTTTCACACATGTCTCTTGAACAGTAGATCAAATGATCAACGGATGAAATATAAATTACGTGATGGGAAGAAAAAAGATAAGAATTTAAAATGATAACCTCCGGTTGCAACCACTGGCTAAATACCCAGTAAGTGATAGCCACTCAATGAATTATACCCTTTCAAAGACAAGCTAACTACTTTCACTGTTAGACTTGAAGTTCTGGACTCTGGATACATCCCTGTTTCATGGAAGCACCACACACACTTCCCCAGGACATCAAGTGTGGCTTTCAGATTCACTTACACAAGTGCTTCTTGAAGTTAAGTTTGTTTTTCGAATTAAAAAGAAAAGATACACAGCAGCACCAGGAACTTCAGAGAAGTTATATTCAGGAGTTATGCTTGACTATCTTGTTTCTCAGTGCAACTGATATAATAACATTAACAATATGATAAACTTTTGAGGAATCACCACACTAATTTCCACAGCGGTTGAACTAGTTTACATTCCCAATAATGTTGAACTAGCTTACATTCTCAATATACCAATAATGTATAATGGTTCCTTTTCCCCCAGAGCCTCACCAGTGTTTGTTCTTATATGAGAATGTATAAGTAAATTAAAGAGCAAATTAAAAGACAGATAATAGAAAACAGGAAGATAGATCTCTTGCAAATGGGAAGTGGACCAAGAGAAGTGGGGGAGGAGAAGGGGGGGAAGGGGGAACCGTGTAAAAAGAATTAATATGTGTTATATACAGGTATAAACTCCCTGCTAAGAAACCACTCATTATGTGCTACAGATACATACTAATAAAAATAAAAATTAAAAAAAAGAAAATAGAGCCTATTGATATTTTATTGATATTTTGTTTCTGTTTGTTTGGCTTTGGTTTTTGGAAGGTAGCAATTTTATCAGGTTTTTTCTCAATATTGCTGTTTGGCTATGACTTAGTGTCAGTAGCCTGTCATTGATTCATGTAATTAAGAGCTGGAAAGAGACTTTTGGATTGATTATATTATTCCAATACAGAAAAACACCCAGAACCAAAGGTTAATTGGTCTCTCACCAAAATATTAAGCAAACATTTTATTAAGTTCAACCAAAATATTCTGAATTAAAGAGAGTTTAATCATAAAGTGGATTTTACTGATTGTATTTTTTGAAATTTGGGTGAAAATGATCTTTCTTCAAACTTTTTTTTTTTAACTAATTGGAGCATGCCCAAGGACTGTCATTAAATATTAAGAGGTGAGAGAGAGCCATATGGTCACCTCCGAGGGATCTCGGTGTCTTGATGGCACTCCATCTGCATCTGGAACAACTTACTCATTACATGAAGGACACAGGAGACTCCAGAGTGGCCTCTTTGGGGAGGCGTCTTTGAGCGTGTGGCATGGTGCCACACATGTGACACCGCCTGGCTTTCTGTCAGCTGAGTGCACTTGGACCTAGTTAAGCTTGTTACACATATTGCTAGAGCAAGTCGTCAATTTACTCAGTAACACATTTTTTTTCTTGTTTCAAAAGAGACCCTATTTCGCAGAGGACATCTCCAGCGTTGCAAAATACATATTAAGGAGGTTTGTTCTTACACACACGGCATCCTGTTTCAACATCATACCACAGTTGTGCAAAGATTGGGGGATGTGGAAAGGAAAGTGTGTTCATAGCTTACCTACATTTTGTTACCCTGTAAACTCAACTTCCAAATAGTCGTCATCTGAATTGAGGGAAAAACATATCTAGAAGGGTTATAAGGCATCTGTTATATATGCCCACGTCTTCCATATGTTAATATTCCTGTCGCTCACTCGCTAACTTCAGCTCAATGTACCTTCCGCATGCACACGAAGTTCACACCTTTAGCAGGGTTGGCAGCCTGCCTCAGCCATGAGACGGATGGTACAGATATTAATCACAGCTACTGCACTTCTCAGGAGTTCTAACTCTGCTTTTTAACCTTAGCCTACAATTTTCTAACCATCTATCTGTTTTACTCTCAAATCGGCTGTGAGTTAATTTAGTTGTCTACAATTTGTAAGTTAAGTGCTGTGACTCAGAGGAACCTAGCAACTTGCCTAATTTCTCATAACTAGTAAGTGGCAGATCATGAATCTAAACTCACATCTAACAAATTGCAAATATTGAACTCCTTTTATTACATCGTTGGAAACATAATGAAACTTGAGTAAGGCCTCCATTTTTATTTTATTTGTGCTATTTCAAGGCATTCCATTATAATACCAAGAAATTTCTTACAACCAAAGATATTAAAATCTTAATTCTTTTTGCTTTTGCATTTAAAAAAACATTTAAATTTAACAAGTAAACATTCCCTGTTAATAATTAAAAGAGGGATTGAATAATTAGCTCAATCAATCTATCTTAAATGAAAGCCAATTGATCCACGTCTTCCAGTTATTTAAATTAGTGTGTTTATCATAATATATACTATATGTATAGTTCCAATCTATAAGCTGCTTATAAATTTATTGAAATTTCTCAGAGAAAAAAAGCTGTGTCTGATGAAGGTATTGGATTTGAGGACACTGGATTTTCGATCCCAATCAGCCAGTCTTACTAAAGAAATGCTGCTGTCAAAAGGGCCGCTTGGCTCTCAGACTGGAAGGTCGCCACGGAAGTTTGAACCTGACGTTGTTGCCAGAGAAACAAGCATCTCAAATTTGTCCTCAAGGCCCTGCCTGAGTGGAGCTCAGGTGAGGATCCAGAGGCCTGGCAGGTGCCCTTTCAGCTACAGCACCTGGCAAAGAGGCAGCAGCTCCCTCCCGTGACCTGCCACAGATGAGGCTTTGATGGAATGACTTGGACAGGTGATTTCAAAAGCCTCCCTCCATTTAAAATAGCTTCACACACTTCAGGCAGTTTATCCAAGATTTACATTTTTAATAATGTCTTAATGCTAGAGTACAAGGATAAGAAGAGAAATCACTTGACAAATCGTTTCCTTCACTGATTCTAAGGAAAATCAGAGTTTGTGTGGATTCCAACACGCTGGCAAACACAGTACAATGCAGACCTTCTCTACTTTTTCTCTTACGACCCTGCACTTATACTGCATCTTAATATGTCTACATAAAACACATCAATACTACACATTTCTGTATATACAATCTGGTTAAAAGTCTGTCCATTTTATTGATCTCTTGGTTTCATTGACTTTGTCTATTATCTCTCCACTCCTTATTCATTTGTTTCTGCTTCCTTCTTTTCTCTTTTTTTGGGGAGTGCTGGGGATCGAACTCAGAGCCTTGTGCTTGCTAGGCAAGCGCTCTACCACTTGAGCTAAAACCCCAACCCCTGCTTGCCTCTTTCTTATTTCCTAATTTCTGCTTGCTTTGAATTTATTTTGCTCTTCCTTGTGTAGTTTTATGAGGTGGATATTCAGGTTAGTTGATATCTCCTTTTCCACTTTCTGGACTTCTCCGGCCCTGTGCTGGAATTGGGGCTGGGTCTGCTTTCTGTTCTCTCAGCTGGCGGGGTGGGAGCCCCGGTTCCTTCCTTCTGCTGTGTCTTCCGCTGTAGCTTCACTCTGGTCCCTTCCTTTCGCTGTGTCCTAGGTCGGGAGGTAGCTTCACTCTGAAGCAGCAGGGGCAGGGGCGACCAAGGCCATGTGTGGAGCAAAACTCTGTCCTGGGAATGTGGGAGCTGGAGCAAGGTGCCTCAGAGGCCCCATGATGATGACAATGAGGTCCTGAGCATCTGTCTTTGGCCGGCCCTCGAGGGGAAGCTGTCTTCCCGGCCGGCCCCTCCAGGAAGCAAACCGCTCAGCAGTGTCTCTGAGGTGGAGGGCGGACTGTGGCAGAAGGTGGGCTGTCTCAGCACTCGACTTCTTGCTGCTCTTACTGAGATTTTGAAGCTTTTCCCAAATGCATGGATCTCCATTGCCACTGACCCTTAGGTCAATTTCTGACAAATGAACTCATTTTTAAAATTGTCTCTAGCTAAATGCTTGTTTGCTAGCTTCTTTAAGAGCCAATTCATCAATAGCCCCTTTGAGTGGGGACACTAAAGGGGTTTCTGAAGTTATAAAAAGCATCATGACTGTTTTAGAAGCAGTGAAATAGGACAAATCAAGGAATTTTGTTAAGTTCAATTTGCTTCCCTGAGATCATATGAGTGTCATGTGAAGACTAACGTGCTTGGCAAAACTAAGCGCATTAAATCAGCAGAATACTCATCTCCCGGAATCGCTGGCTTCGGAAAGCTGATGTCCGAGGGAACACAAGCGGTCCTTGCCTGAGGCAGCCACCCTGCAAGGTCAGGCCTGGAGAGCCACCATCTGTGCGAAAGGTACAGGCACTGATACTGCCTGCTCCAAGGCTCGTCCGGAAGTTTCATGAATCAGGACAAATTCAGAAAAGCTGAATTGAATTGGAAACTTGACCTACCGCAGAAAGGGGAAACTGAAGGCTCTGAAATAAATCTATCTTTCGGAAATGGGAGGTCGGCACCCAAGATCACCGCAAAGAGGGATGCCGAGGCAGAAGTGCAAGTGAGACGACTTGCGAGATCATACTGTTTCTCAGCGAGGTGGCCGAGCCGAGACTGAGCAGGGAAGAAGATGCTGCCAAAGTTGGGGACAGGACATGCTGCAGGGCACAGCAGCACACAGTGGGGCTGGGGCCGGCCATCCCACAGGTCCAGCTTCCCCAGCAGCACGGGGGGGGGGGCGCTGAGCCAACAGCTGCCTCCCACCACCCCACTAGAAGCAGGCAGTAAAGCTTTCTAGCAATTCGGATGGAGGGGGAGGGTCAGGTAGTTCAAAATGAGATAGTGATCTTCTAGAGGAACAGAGAGGGGCTTTGACCCTCGGGAATGTAGATAACAGACAGAAACTGGCCATGGAGGTGGGCCCAGGACAGCTGCCGGCCACACATGTTGTGGTCTGTATCTGGATATCCCCACAGAGCCTCAGGCACTCAAAGGCAGGCCTTTTGAAAGACGGCTAGATACTGGTGACATCTAAGCCCCCTTAGGAAATGGGGCTTGGTCAGAAGATGTCAATCCCGGGGGCTTGACCTAGAAGGGGTTTTTCTCACATCCTGGCTCCTGCCTTGTCCTTCTCTGATTCCCAGCTGCCGTGAGGTGAGCAGCTTTGCTCTGGCCCTTCCACTGCGCCACGCTGCCTTGGAGCCACGTGACTGTGGACTGAAGCCTCTACAGACTGTGAGGCCAAGTAATTGTCTCCTCCTTTAAATCTTGTGGGTCAGGTATCATGAGTCAGCAATGAGGAAAGTGAGTGAGACAACACAGATCATCCAAGAGAAAATACGAAATATCTGTCCGTTTAATCCATCTGTATCTATGCACAGATGAAAATGACTTTAAAATATATAATTAGTTCTTGCTTATCCTGAGCAATTGCTGAGCGTATTTCAGCACGTAATAGCAAACAAGGGAAGACTGCCAGGTTTGAACACATTCGAGTAATTTTATGCACTTAACGTTGCCAAGAACACAAGTCCTAATATGAGACTCATAAAATCTCAAAGAGGTAAATAGAATTTTAAAATATTCTTTGATTACTGAAAGAAATTTAGGGAATAATTAATAATTAAAGTACTTTAACTGTTGACCTCCATAGAGCAGTAAGTGAGCTGTAACTTTTTTTTGTAGTTCAACTTTTAAAATCCTGAGATAATGTAGATTTACAGGTAAGTGGAAGAAAAATAATATAGAGTAATTCCATGTAACTTTGACCAAGTTATTAAAAAATAGCATCTGATGAACTGGTGCAACAAGAGGAAGAGGATATCGTCATTGACACAATCAAAACACAGAGCCATTTCCATCACTCCTGGGACCCTCCTGCCACTCTTTTGTAGTCACAGTTGCTCCTTTCCTGACCCTGCTTCCTTGTAACCCTGGGCAGCTGCTAGCCCATTCTTCACACTGTCGTCATGGCAGAGATGCTGTGGAAATGAGATCACCCAGGACTCAGCCTCCTGAGATCAGCTTTATTATTTTCTCACGGAACAACCCGGAGACCCCTCCAAGTTGTTTCGGTGGTTCATTCTCCTAGCCCGTGTAGTGCTCCGTGGTGTGGATTTGCCCTGTTTGCTTAATCATTTACTGGGGAAGCTCCTCTAAGCGTTTCAGTGCTTTGACTTTCAAAATAAATCCGCCACTCATCTTTGTGTACAGATTTCTGAGTAACCACATTTAAAAAAAATTTTTATTGAGATTAGTGCCCAAAAGTGCAATTGCTGGGTCACGTGATAACTTTGTGTTTTGATATTCTAGGGACCTGCCAAACTGTTTCCGAAGTGGCTATGACATTTTGCCCCATACTCATCTGCATTCTGTGTTGTGACTATTTTTGTTTTTATTTGAATTATTCTGATAGCTGTGCTGTGCTATCTCGGTGGCTTTTGATTTGCATTCCCTAGTGGCTAAGGACATTAAACACCTTCTCATGTGTCGATTTGACACCTGAGTATTTTATTCTGTGACACGGCTATCATTTTGCCCACATTTCAATCTTCTCATATTAATTTTGCACCTAATACCTGGGTTTTTCCATCGTCCTTTGGGGAGGGAGTAGACAAATGTGCAGCCCTTTCATCTTTGCAGAAGTCACCGTGTTGGTGCCACTTTCTACAAGCGATTCGACAGAATACCATCTATCAGCACCAGCCGTGTGCTAGCGCAAGAGAGCATGGCAGCAAGGAAGAACTGGTAGCGAGGCTGGCATGGCTCACCGCAGGGCGTGGCAGCGAGTGGCACAGATGCCAGGCTGACTCACAGGCGGGCACGTGGCACTGGCAGCTGGTGAGAAACCTGCCTGAGGATGAGGCCGGGAGATCTGGGAGGCAAGATCTTACTCCCGGGATGCCAGTGCCGGGGCTGAGAGAAGGCTTCACAGATGAGAATGAGCTGTGCTGGGTGAGACTGGGCTTGGGGCAGAGAGCAAGAAGCCTGGTGGACACTGGGAAAAGGACCCAGATTTCCACCTAAGCGAGTGGACTTGTCCACTCCCGCAATCCTGATATCAAGCCTATCAAGCGGGATTGCCCCAAGAGGAGGCAACACTTGATTCTGAGAAATCCCTAGAGCACTTTATATAAGAAAGCAGCATTTGGCAATAAAGGATTTTGAGAATGTTTACTTACGAAGAATCAGAAGGAGAATTTTCTTTGTTACTGAGTAATACTTAAATTATTTTATGAACTAAGATAGAGAAGTAATTTTATAAATATTACAAAATAAATTTCATATTGCAAACAGTCCTTACCTGGACCATGTAGATGAAACACACACTTCCCTAGTATTTTGCTACAGATGGAATGTATATGTTTTGCATGTACTTATGAAAGATAAGATTTCTGTGGAAGGAGATTGTTCTCATTTCATGGGATTCAAAGTTTTGGATTTTCAAGCTGACTGGCCATTGATTGAATTTAACATGATCCAGCTGTCATTCTATATCAAGTCTAATACAAAATTGTGGCAGAAAGCTTCTGCCTACATTTTTTTCATTTTAAACAAAAAGGATACTTGATATAAAAAAAACTTGATATTCTCAATACTGTGACAGCCATATGTTCTTTCAAGCCTTCATTTCAAGCAAATATACTTAATATTCCAAGTTGTTGTTGGAAACTGCGCAAGTGTCAAAGATTTGTCAGAAGGAGAAACAATAAAAGGTTGGAGTAATTTTTTATGACTCTCTCTCTCTCTGGATTTAAATTTTTAATCCTGGGGTTAAAGCTGATCTATGGTTTACTGTGAATATTCTGGTGACACTCCTGACTGTAACTGCCGGTGGCAGGAGCCGGGAACGGGGACTCCATCTGGAGCCCGTCACTCTGGACACTTCGCGGGTGCAGTGTCAGCTGCGGACATCTCAGGTGACAGAAACCACACACTGGGCACACTTTGGTGTCTTTGTTGTGCAAATCCATGTAAGCCAGTTCTTTGCACACACTCACTTCTATGTTCGCACACTCACTGGTGGATGACTGTATTGATCAGCTTTCCCATCGCTGGGACACAACATTCAACACCCACAATTTAAAGGAGCAGAGGCTTCATTTCGCTCCTGGTTTCAGGGAATCCGGTCCATTTTCAGATGACTCCAGGGCAGGAACATCATCACAGCCAGGAAGCAGAGCAGGGAAACAGAGTCAGAGAGGAAGAGACAAGAGACCATATACAGTCCCCAAGGTCACACCTCCATGGCCACCTAGACACATCCAGAAGTGTGCTTTACTAATCCCCTATACAGCTCCCAAACCAATTAAATTGAAAATTGAGCTTGAACTGTCACAATTACTAAACAATTTATTGAGTATTTTTTCTCTGTCAGAAAAAGGATCAACTGGAAGCAATTTAGGTTGAAGGCTACAAGGTATATGGATATTAGCATGGGACATTATCTTCGAATTCCCATATACTTTGTATGGAGATGTATGGAACATTTCCCTGGACCATAAAGACTTAGATAAATTCGAAGATCAGCTTTGCATCTTTCTCCTCCTTCTCCTGAATTACTCTTTTCCACACCAATTTGCAGTGGGAATCAGGCTCTCAGTACTAATGGGCCCATATCACAGAAGAAAGGCATTCACCAACCCTATCTCAAATTTCAAGACCACATATTGACTTTCAAATGTGTGAAATGAAAGTTCCCAGTATCTGCAATCAGAATGTCTGAACACATCTCTTGTGTAGGGTTCTAATGTCCTTCACGAATATCTTAGTTACTGTTCTCATTTCTGAGACAAAATACCTGACACCTCAAGTTAAAGCAGGAAAGGTTTATTTGGCTCACAGTTTGTAGAGGTTTCTGTTCACAGTTGGTTTGCTCTGAGGCTGAATGGTATGGCAGAGGGGCACCACAGGGGAGAAACAGTTTAAGGCAGGCAGAAGGCAGCAGGCAGCAAGTGACAAGCAGCAACCCTCTTTCTATCCCTTATATTTTATCCAGACTACCCACTCCTGGGGCAAGTAGCATTCATACCCAGGGTGGGGCAGCCTTAATCTTAGAGTCACACCCTGAGGAAACCTAGATCCAGCAACCTCTGAAAATCCCCACCTATAATTGTATGAGGCTCTGGGGGGACATCCAGATACAAGCCGTAACAACAATTTAAATGAGACAGTCAACCACAGTGTGCCCTGCCCTCCATGTTGTGTTGGAAGATTGGTGATAGGAATGAGGACAATCTTTGTTTCTGGATTTATTATTTCTCCCACAATTGTAACTGAATATGTGGTTACTAAGGGAGATGCCCACAACAGAAAAGCAATACGATTACTGAAACTTTTCTAGGGAGGGCAAAGTTACAAGGATCATCTGGAATACACACTTGGAAAAAACTTCATGTGATTTTTTTTTTTTGATCAGATATGGCTTGTGTTATTCTGTTATGTATGAAAACATATTTTATCAAGTTGTGTCACAAATTATTATTTCCAGATGGGCTTAATCCTGAATTCGTCTTGTAAAGTACGTACTGTTATACTGTCACTTAACCAAAAATAAAAAGTTATGCAAACTACCACCCTAATAAGATATAGCTGTATATACATTTTTTCTTCTTTAAAAGCATGGAAAATCTGAAAATGTATCTCATTCAAAAACTGCATTTCTAAAAATGATTCTTATGTCTTTGTCCTTAAAGTTTAACAAGTACGTCTTAGTCACCTTCTCATTGCTGAGAAACAATATTCAACACCCACAACTTAAAGCAGGAGAGGTTTATCTTGGCTCACAGTTATAGTTTATGGTCTTCTGGCTCCAAAGCAGAAAACCCCACGACAGAGCGGCAGGGGGCAGAGAGAAATAAAACTGCTCATATCATCGTGGCCAGGAAGCAGAGATGGGAGAGGCTGAGAAAGGAAATCAACCCTTCAGTCCACACCCACAGTGACCTACCTCTTCCAGCCAGCCCCACTCCAAACAAGGAGTCAGCCGTACAACCCCATAATCCAGCTGGCTTCTATGACGCCTGCCTACTGGCATGTGAAATATTTGTGGAACATTCTCAATTTAACCATACCAAACCCTAAGTATATTTTCATGTTTCAAACAACTACATGTGAATATTGTTTGTAATGCTTAATTCTGTGAGCTTTTAATCAGAGCAGATATAAAAAAATTCAAATTTATACACATACTTTTAGATGAACTCCATGGGATAATCTCTAAGAATTCTTAATTACAAATATATTTTATGTTCATAAACATAGTGGAAAATTTTGAATGGGTTTGTACCAGGAGGAAAGTCAAGGATATTAATCATCAGAATGTTAAAGAACATTTATATATGTGTTTTCAGAGATTATCATATCAAAGCAGTCCTGAGGGGGCTGGGTGTGTAGCTGAGTGACAGACCACATGTTTACCATGTATGATGTCCATCCCCAGCTCACACGCACACACACACACACGCACACACAAACATGGTTATATCCGTATTCTGTTAGATAAATTGAAATGTGGTGAGCTATTTTACCCTTAAATATCATTATTACAATGTGCTAGAACCATTTAAATACTGAAAACATGGGCGAGGCAAACATGAACCTCTATCCTCTGTGGGGAGGATTCGGATGCTCCAGAAAGTCTGTGAGTAAAGCCACCAGGTGGCTTCTTCTCCCTTCTCTGCACATTCTGCAGGTCACAGCTTTCTTGGCTCTGACTCGGAGGGACTTGGAGCTAAAGCTGCTCGCAAGCTAAAGACAGTTGTAAAGAGAAAGCAAACTTGCATTCCTGACAGCATGGAAGGTCTCCTCCAGGCCTATCTCAGTGGTACTAAGTGTATGCTGTGTATTGTCTCAGAGGGCTCTCCCAAACACGCAACACCTCATAACACAGCCCTGAGGGCGTGGGGAGGTACGCGTGGCTGGCAAAGGGTCGTGAGGAAAACAAGTCTGGGCGTGGTTACTAAAGGACCAGGAGAAATTTTCACACATAACCGGCTTTCTCATTCTCCCTGGAAGCTCAGTGTTTTTATTTGTTTGTTTTATCATCTTTCAAAGCTGCTTCGTTGATCTATTATCCCATTTTTACCTTGAAACGGATCATTTCCCAGTTGCATTCTTATCTTCAGTTCCTCACCTAGCAAAGCCATAAACTAATACCCGACACAGTATACAAGGGTGAGCAGAGAGTACAGTAAGCATTCAAGGTGTTTTCTTTCTTAAATTATTACTCATTATAGTAGAGGGCATGGTGTCATTAATTGCATCAAAGCACTCTGTCAGCTTTCAACACATGTATACCATTATTCTTGCCCCTCTCTGAAGCAGTTTTGGAAGTCCTCTTTTGAGTGTCTGTAGGAGGTGTAATCAAAACTATGTTGAATGCTGCTGCCGAGCCCTGTCTAACTGAAAGGCAGGCTGGGAAAACGCTACACTGTGTGCACCCACCTTATCCACCAGATCTGGCACTGTGTGACTTCTGGCTCATATACAGATTTAAAATAACCATGAGAGGTAGACATTTTGAACCAATTCACGACATCAAGGCAGCCACCACAGGACAACTAAATAAACTCATAAAAGAGAACTTCCAGAGCTGCTTCAGAAAGTGACAAGAATGATGAGATGTGTGTTTGAAATGAGGGAAGGTATTTTGAGAGGGATTAATGACCTTTTGTCTTCTACTGTAATATATTTTTTTAATTTAAATACTGTATATTTTTCATCCTGCTTGGATACCCTTGAAATACCACTCATTGTGGGAAGCAAAAACCAGTGCCATTACCTGAATTGTTTGCTTATTTGTCCCTGGAGAGGAGGAGAAATTTTTCTTTAAATTTCCAAGTGATTGGAAATTGAGTACTACAGTATTTAGACAAATGATATTTGGATAAAAATAATGGAAATCAGCCCTGACCAACTTGAGAAAAAACATGGAATCTGCTAAAGACTTCAATACATATCGCAAGTTCAAGGAAGGTTAAGGCATCCAAAAATTAGGTGATGATAATGAGGACATGGCAAGCGCTCTTGCCAGAATACTCCCATTAGCGTAATTTCATTCTAAGAATTCCCAACCTCTTTTCATTCTCAATCCAAAAATTAGCATCTGTAGAGGAGATAATGGGGTTACTTCAGTTTGGAACAAGTATCCACCCCGACCAGTGAGGTAGGACTGTAACATAGGGCTAATTATAAACAAGGTTGTGATTATGAATCCCTGGAATTAGGAAGTTGTTCTTGTTTTCAAGTTTTAATTTTTATTAGTACGTGTTTGTAGTACATAATGATTACATTCACTGTGAGAACTTGGTACATGTACATAACAACCTTAATTCTTATTTCCTATTCCCCTCCCACTCCTCCCTCCCGCCTCCATCTCTTAGTCTCCTTATTAGCAAAAGATCTATCTCCCTATGTCTTATTGTTGATTTTTCATTTTGCTCTTTATTTAGGTTTTTAAGGGAGGATTTCTGGGAACTAGGAAGCCCGCTAAATAGGGACCACCTCCTTTTTCTGTGACATAAGTGGCTAATATACACAAAACCATAGTTTGGCTTCAAACAAGAACCCATGTCCATCTCTGCTTAGAAAAGGGAGAATCAAGGTTGTAGTGTAGATGCTGATGTGTGGGTTGAATTGTATCCCACAATAATCGTATGTTTAAATTGTAACTTGTAGTTTGTATAATAGTGCCCTTATTTGGATCAGAGTTCTTTACAGGTGAAGTCATTAGATTAGACCTTAACCCAGTTTGACTGGCATCATTATGAAAAATGTGGATGTAGAGATACACACAGAGGGAAGATTATTATGACACAGAAAGTGACCTGCGAGCTTGGGAGAGAGTCCGGGAAGCAAGGCTTCCCTCTCAGCTTCGGAAGGCGCCCGCTCTGCTGACTGCCAGCTCCCAGTCTGACAGAAGGGACCCGCGCACATCTGAGGCCTTTTCTGCTGGAATGGAAAAGTGTCGCTGATGTCATGCCAAAGACAGAACCAATAGCTACTCCTGACATGCAATTAAGGGATTGTGCCAGTTTCAAGGTCACAGTTATTAAACATCTGTAGACGGGTCATATTTTCAAACGTACCAGTTATGCCACATGACAGCAAAAATTAATATATTGATAAGTATTCACTTAGAAACCTGAGTTAATAAGTCTGGTCGAAACAAAAGCTTTAGGATATAAGCTATTACTCTTCAGCCAGAGCTCAGAGGAATTGGCTAGTGGTCATTTCACATTTGCTTCCTTGAACATATGGCATGTTTTATGATGTCTTCCTAGAGGCTTGCCCTCCTCCCTCTATAATGAAGTACATTGGCTTGATTTCCAGCAATATCTTTAAGTAGGGCATTAAGAAAAACATTCATCGGAAGCAGAGGTCAATGCTGGGCCTTGGCCCTTCCAGTTAAATTAGAAAGAAGAACAGTTCTAAAATTTATCTCATATGCCATGACATTTTCTTTTAACATATTCAGTACACTTTTCAAAATTAGAGTTACCAATGCAAACATAATATATTACGCCCAGCATATACTTGACATTTTAGAATTGTACACTGGTTACTTAATTTTCTTATTTTATATTGAGAAACGAAGCAACTCATTTTTCTAAAGAAAAACTCAGAAATTTTTCCTTATAACAACTAGTGAGACAGGCTGCAGTTCCCCGGCCCCAGTGGCAATGTGAATGTCCACCAGTTTTCATGTCACCAACATTTCACTATCAAAGTTCCTGTTATGTCATTTCTGGTAGTGTGTAGCCCTATTTTGGGATAATTTCCTGCGTTTAAGTGCCTGGGCTGCCCTATCAAGTGACCTTTGTCCAGACGAAGACCCAACTAAGTGGCTACCACACTTTGTCTTGTCACGCCTGCTCTTCTCCACTGGACTTTGGAGACAAGTGCAAGGGAGAAGGGTTTGGAAATGGTACAGCATTTATCCATCCCGTCCATTTCTAACAAACGTATATTTAATCACTAGAAACTGGGCGTTAATAGTTACAATAGGAATTTGATTGGGAGAATCTATGGAATAAAAAGCAGAGGCAAATTTGCAGGTAAATATGGAATTTTATTTCTAACAATTAAGGTTGTCCTCCCTTCTGCAGAAAGGGGACAAATGTGGGGATAAAGTTTGCATTATCTACAGGTCCCGTTATTTACACCAGGTGAAAGACAAAGGTGGCCCAGTCCGGTCAATCAACGTGTGTCTCTTCAAGAGCAAATGGCACCTAAAAATAGGGAGAAGCATGTGCCACAGGTAACAGCGGGAGAAACCACAGTTCTGGGAGTTTGATGTGACACCAAATATTATGGTGAAGCTTGACAGATGATAACAAATATCGAGAGCTGTATTCTCCAGGAGTAATGAAAAGCACATCTGCCAAGGAAGGGTGTCTCTATTAACTCTAACACACAGAGAAAGATGATTTGCAAGATACTCCAAGTGTATACGCCCTGTGATATTCTATGGTACCCCATAAATGATAATGGTGACAATGAGTATCACGTTGAAGTATCTCAGAAAGGGAGCAAGAGCGCCTCAATCCAACTGTGACTCAAGTGTCAAGAAATAGGATTCGTGTACTTTCACCAAGGTGACGTACAAAGCATCAAGATGAAAACCATGAGGCTTTCTGGAGGTGCAGGGCAGGTTTCCAAGCAGATCCAAACATGGTGGAAGAAGCCAAGGTGAGCAGAGTTTTCCTGCTGTTCAGGGGTCACCCTTTTGAGGATCAAGTTCGCCTGCTTGTTTGAGCCTCCCACAGTGTCAAAGAAAGGAGTCCTTGGGCTTTTCACTGACTTTGACAGGCAGAGACAAGAGGGGAAAGGGAAGCGTGGACCTTGAACCTGAGCAGTTGAATAATCCAAATTGAGCCAGACTATTACAACTTATGTTAAAGTGAATCCTGACAGTAGTATTCTTCGAGATAACTAATGATATCCTGGAGTTACTAAGGCCCAGTTGCAAGTCCTCATTCCAAAATATCTCTACAGTGGGGACCAGATGTTTTCAATAGAGTCCAGGACCTGGAAAGCTAGTCTGTGCACTGTCAAACTTGGTGTCAGGTCCAGCCCTCAGGGAGCCACATGAATGGGGATACCTGTCAGAAAGCCTGAAAATGGTAAGAAGTGGAATAAAGCTCCGTTCCAACAGATACGATTTCAATTCTCTGGCCTTTGTTTTTCTCAAAAAAGTAACTAAAAAACTAATTGGAGAAAGATAATGACCATACTCTACAATGAAACAACACTGTGCTTTATTGTGATGGGCAGAGATACACTGGAAGACAGCCAGCACTTTCACCTTCAAGAATGAGGAATGTAGGGACAAGAGAAATAAAGAACAGAAGGGAAAATGGACACAAAGCTCTTGTAAACAAAGAGGGAGGAGGGTGAAGGGAGGGGAGGAGAATGCGAAAAAAGTAGCAGCAAGGTATGTCATGTACAGGTACAAGTCCACTAGGATGAATGTTATCACTATGTCTATCTAAATTGTACCATTAAAATAAAATTTAAAAAAAATGAGTGCCAGGAGAGAAAGCAGACAAACAAATGCAAATCTAGACGATAACAATGATAAGGGTCACACAAATGCGGCACGCAGCATGGTAGACTTTCACTGCAAGCAAAGCACAAGAAATACAAGAGTGGAGGAAACTGCAGATAAAAGTCTCTCCTTGACATGTTCTTGGGATATAAAATAAATTTAAAAAAAAAGTCTCTCCCAGTAGCATAAACACTCTTCCTCCACAGCAACGGGAGGGAAGACAAACACCAGAGGAAACCAAATCTTCACAGCCTGTCCTGAAGGATACCATTTCTTACACTGTGCAAACGGGCTATACATAAATTGAAAAATATACAAATAGCAGAAAAGGTATATGAAGATAATAATATTCCAAATGCCAATTAGCTCATTCGATACAGTTCAAGTAAATGAAGCATCTATACTAAAACTTACTGCCTATTGTACACTCACATGGGCAACCCCAAATATTGAAAATATTGTGAATATTCCTGAAGTTTGGGATGAAAAAGGGATTCAAGAATCATGTCTGAGACAGACAGAAATGTACTTTTGTTTGAGTATCTCGATTGTGTAATAAATGTAAAAATTACATTTGTCTTTAAGTATTTTTATGCCATTAGCCACACACAGGCTTTGATGATTTTCAAACTAAGTAAAATTTGTGTGACCGTCAAGCCCGCCTGCACATTCTCCTATCCACTGTGCATCCCACAGCAAGCGAGAAACTGTTTTCCGCCTCGCAGTTCTGAGGTTTTACCTGTAGACACACTGAGAAATTAGGCCACGTTTCAGGGTGCAACGAAAATTTCAGAATCCTGGTAAAAAGTCAAGAAATGTGTCCAAGGTTAAAAAACCAGAAGTAACAATGTTCAGTGTTTTGTTTTTATCTACAGCGTCAAGATATTATTTTCTCAGGTTTTTGTCAGTGAACCCAAAATAATTTTAATAAGACTGTTTCTGAACGTTTATAAATTCATTCAGTGGACATACGGGTCCTCTCCGCTGCCTTTTTCTGTACTACTTCCAATGATACGAATTCATTTCAGGTGCTGATTGATTTATTAGATCTTTGTGCAGGACACAGAAAATCAATAGAAGAAAAATGGATGCAGAATATAAGCGGCCACCAAAGATCTTACATCTGCCTAAAGCTGTTACAGTCACTCCGGGCATCTCTGAGCCTTGTGCTTAGCACAGTGAAGCAGGCAGAGAGAAGCAATGGCACTGGTCTAACAAAGAAAGCTCTTTCAAGAGTGAAAAGCATCAGAGAGGATCCATATGAACATGTGAAACAGACGCATTTGTGTTTTCAGATGTGCAGATTCACCCACAGCAGTAGGGAATAATACAGAGATACCAAATATTCTTTACCAGGTTCTCCAATGGTACCATTCAGTAAAATTATAGGGTAGTATCAACAAGTAGGACATGGATACAAGTATTATCTAGAACTTTGCAGTCACCAGAAGATGCCTTAATTTTTAAAGCGAAAGAGTTTCTCTTCCAGGCCCCACCCCTTCCTTAGCCTTTAAGGGTAGGAAAAGAATTCATGAACAGAACCCAGACTGCACAGGAAACAATACAAAGAATCAGTGCTTGGGACCACGTGCTATTAAAAAGCTTTTGCACAGCGAAAGAAATCACCAACAGAGCAGGGCGAAAACCCACAGACTGGGAAAAAATTTTTGCTAGCTATCCATCGGACAAAGGCCTAACATCTAAAATATACAAAGAACTCAAAAAAATTAAACCCCTCAAATTTAAAGACCCAATCCAAAAATGGGCAACTGAAATGAATAAACATTTCTCAGACAAAGAAATAAAAATGGCAAATAAATATATGAAAAAAATGTTCAACATCACTAGTCATCTGAGAGATGCAAATCAAAACAACGTTAAGATTCCGCCTCACTCCAGAAAGAACCGCGTATATGGAAAAAATCAACCAATAACAAATGCTGGCGGGGCTGTGGGGAAAAACGAACCCTCCTCCACTGTTGGTGGGAATGCAGACTGGTCCAGCCACTGTGGAAATCAATATGGAGATTCCTCAAAAAACTACAACTGAAGGTTCCATTTGACCCAGCTATTCCCCTACTGGGGATCTTCCCAGAAGAATTAAAATCGTCATACCATAGGGATGAATTGGTTTTCTATGTCTGTAACTTTCTCACCACCGTAATGTGATACGGACATGTGTGATTATGTTTGGGGTCTCCCTGGAAAGTCTAGGCTCACCTTCGCATCCCATGACTTTATCTATACCACATATACCAAGTCCTCTTTGACATGTAAGTGACAGTCACAGGCTCTGGGGACATCTCAGGCCCCTGTCCAGCATAGCCATTTGACAAGGAGACCCCACAGTACAAAATTCTCAATTCCTGTCAACCTGTTTCAATACAAAGATGTGTCAGGCCCAGATAATTTTTCAGTCAAAATTTAATCTATTCAAGTAAACTAATAATCCTTATTTTTTAAAATTCAAAATCTGGGGAAAAAATTAAAGATTCGCAAATTATATTTAAGGCTATTATAATTTAATTTAAAACCATATATAGCAATGTGGGAAAGATTATCATAAACTTATAGCTTATCATAAACTAATAGCTTATGAATAAATTCTGCTTTAAGAACATTCATGCAAAAACTTGAAAAGTACAAGCTAAGTCAGGCATATCTAAGAAATGCAAATATAGTTAAACATGAGAAAATCTATTTATATGACACATTCAATAACAATTTAAGAAAAATTGCTTTTGACCAACTTAAAAATATATGAAATAGAATATATGAAAAATGAAATTCAGTGTCCAGTCATGATTTTTAAAACCAGCAAATGACAAGTAAAAAGTAAATTTTATAAGAAGCTGTTTATCTTACTACTAAAAGAAAAAGAATAAGAAACTTATGCACAAGAAAGACAAATAGGCAATAGACAAGATAAAGAACCCCAGTCTTGCAATTAACCCAGAGTAAGAACCACAATGAGATATGGACATGTGCTTTACCAAAGTTACAAATATCCAACCAGAGCAACTCTCACTAAGAATAATGAAGACCCAGGAACTTTCCTATACACTGAGCAAATATAAATGAATAAAAGTGTCAAGAACAACGTAGCAAACTCGGTAGTGAAAACTCCCTCAGCCCTTTCTTCCGGCCCAAGGTGGGTCCACCAGGTCTGGGTGAGTCTCCTAAATCCCCTACTTTCCTGGCTACCTGCCTGTGTTGTCCCTCTCTACTTCTGAGACTGAGAAGTGTCCAGGGCTGAGGCGAGTGACCTCTGCTCAGGAGGAAGAGTACAGAGCCTCGCCTGAGAATCACACACCCTCCTCTTCTGCGTCCAGGTCTCCAGCTCCCAGGGGAGCTCCCAGGGGAGACCTGGGCTTCTTCCAGCCCAGGACTCCTTGTGCAGCCAGGTTGCTTGCCTGCCCGTCCCCATCGCTTCTTAGCCTCCCATTGCTTTAGAGAGGGACGTGCTGGGGTTTGAATCTCAGGATGCATCAGGGCTCCTGCGAATGTTTGACTTGCTGAATGGGAGCAGGACAGAGTCCTAGGATTACACGGAAAGGAAACGAACTGGAACGGTGGACAGGAGATGTATATGACCAGAACTGTATCTGTCAGCACACACACATACATGTTTTCTGTGCATGTGAAAACAACCTCCATCTCCTTCCAGGAGAATGTAAGGATATGCAATGGGACAATCACACGGAGAACACAACTGTTAATCCCTGCATGGACAGCACTAGATCCAGCTACGTGGACCAACCACAAAGCTTGATGTTGAAAAAATACACAAGTTGGAGAGATCCATTTGTGGCATAAGGCCACTGGTGAAATGTAGCAAACAGGAACACAGGTGTGACTATTACCAATCCAGCTGTGGCCACTGCAAACCTGAGGAGGCGGGAAGCAGCTCTGCTCTGAGAGGAGGGTAGGATGGGACCGTGAGGACACACACTCCTCAAGGCCATCACATGGTTTTCTTAAGGAAACATCTGAAGCAAACATGAGAACATGTTAAGGCTCAGAAGAAGTAACTAACCTACCCGATTCAACCCACATTTGTTAGTAGTAAAGCAGGGATAAAAGCTAGTTTTTCTGCACACTCAGATCTTAGTCATTGTATAATATAACTAAATAGACATGAATTAATAACAATGACAGCATTATGAAATAATTGACTTTATTACTGAAAAAAGTCTCAAGATACAAAGGAAATCAGTGGTGTGACCAGAAGAGAAACATAAAGCAGACTCTCAGAGAAAGAAGTGACAATAAGCCAACCACTATGGACCAGATGGTCAAGTCCCCATCTCCCACACGTTGCAGCTTCAATACTGATGTCGTCGTGTTAGGAGGTGGGACTTTGGGAGGTGGTCAGGTTAGATGATGCCACAAGGGTGAACCCTGATGGTGTGATCGGTGCCCTTCTAAGAAGAGGAAACTATATCAGAGCTTCCTCCCAGCCACAGAGCACATAGGGCAGAAGCACCCAGGCAAAGGTGGGAGAGAGACAGCAGACACCCTGACTCCAGTCTTCCTGCCTCCACAGAGGTGGGAAGTAAACCTCTGTTGTTCAAGCCACTCGGCCTACAATATTTTGTTATGGCAGCTCAAGCTAACTATTAACCAACCAACTATCAAAAAAATGAAATTATCGCATAATTTAAAACCAGGTAGAAAATATCTTAGAGGACGCAAACCAAGCAGTGATGTTGAAAACATGGTAAAAGACACTGAAAGCAGAAAAAGCAAGAATTACTAGAAATAAAAGTTTGAACATCATGAGAGAAAACAAGATAGGAAAAAGAAAACTAATATATTTTGTATTCTCGTCAAAAGAGCACACAAGCAACGTGTAATTAAGACCAAATGTTACATTATGGATAAATTGCTAGAAATAGTTATCATTCTGGAGAACTTGTTAAAGTAAAATAAGACCTTGACATAAAAGCACAAAAGGGGGTGCAAGGCCCCATAAAAATCAATGTTTATGCATATCATAGTTCATTTGGTAAACTTAAAAGTTAGAGACTTTTTAATAGTCAAATCAAACTTAAACTCATTGTTAGAATGGAAAAGGCAGGCTACCCTTAAATGTCTCTATTGCATCACATGCAATGTCAAAAACAGAAGAGCGAATCAGCAGGAATAAGAATGCAAGACACTAGAATTCCATATCCAGAGATAAAAGCTATGCAAACCATTTTATGGGAAAAAGGAGAATCCTTCCTCTTAAGCGAGAATGCCAGAGCACCCTGTGGCAGGCTGTGTAGAAGGACGATTCTGTCCTATCCAGCTTTCTAAGGACTAGCATCCTGGGATCCAAGCTGGGTGTGTACCCCTGGGATGCGGGCCATTCCCAGCACGTGTTGGGTGAGGAGTGGGACTCCACTGGCCCCAGCTGCTGGTCCAACACTCCCACCCCGGATGGACGACCAACGATTTCTTTATATGACAAAGACACTTCACGTTTTGCTGTTCTTTGATATATGCTCTCACTTGCAGAAAAAGTGTAATTTTTTGAACATCCAATCAAGAACAAACACAAAATCCACAAGAAAGAAGATTGCTGGGATAAGATCACACACACACACACACACACACACACACACACACACACACACACACAAATTACTATTAATGTCAAGCCAAGTACCCAAAATGAAACATTAGCAAGCTAAAAATACCACCCTATTATAAATAACAGCAGTAGGGTTTCTCAATAATACAAATGTGGAAATGTTTTCATGCACTATTCATTATTTTACAATATATTAATGTAACAGGAAAATATTACATTTTGGGGGGGTGAAAGATGAAATATTCTCTTCAGAATATCAACTTTTTAGCTCAGGGAAATGATAGAGATTTTCTTTATTAGGATTATTAATATTTTTTAGAAGTACTAGCCAATACAGTTGGATAAGAGAATTTATAAATGTTAAAGTAGGATATTATTTGATGAATTATGTATTTTTTAAAATCTGGAAGTGAGAGAAGATCAACTGAGAGAAGATTTCAGATTACTTTCTGTAAATAAATTTGATAGTCAAAAATTAACCTTGTTGCAAATAGGGAAGGGTGGGTGAGTGGAAGGGAGGGGAGGGGAAGGGGGAGAAGAGGGGGGAAACCAAGATGTATCATGTACAGGTACAAAATAACCATGTTGATTATGATCATTATGTATACAATGTACCAATACATGTTCTTGGTAAAAATAATAAAAAAAATTAAAAAAAAATTGACCTAATATATATAGTGGAATAAATAAATAACAAGTCACAAGAATGTCAGAATAACTTGGACTAAACTTCAGGGATAAAAAATACCTGTGTGTAGAACAACTCCAGCAAGGGCAAGAAATGAAAAATACATCATTTACTGAGTAGAAATATTATGAAGATAAAACATAAGGTTGAATAAAACTTTAACTTTTCATTATTGAAGTATAGTATATATGCACTTAAATTCACTATACTGAAGCATATAGTTTGAAGAATTTATACAAATTTAGCATCCCAATCAAGATGGTACTTGTTTCTATCATCTCTGAAGCATTCTGTGGGGTATTTCTCATTATTCCCTTCATCTTCATGAAGCTACTATCAAAACACTTGTTTATTTATATGAATTCTGTTTCCATGCTACACATAAATGGAACCATATAATTGAACTTCTGAATGAATTCTTGTGTGAGGGTAAGAGTTCCTTTTTTTAATGCTGAGCGACGTTCTGTTCTATGAATACATTTCCATTTGATTTTTGATTTTTCTATTGTCCTGTTTAGGAGCATTTGGTTGTTACTCATTTTGGACTCTTTGATTGTATGAAGAACTTCTTTTTAGGATATATATAATCATATATATATATATATAATAAATGAAAATATATGTGTATGGTGACACTATATGTGCTTACAAATACATATGCAAAATTTTAATAATCAAAAGAAAAAACATGCAGTCCAAATATTTTTTAGGCATTTCATTTGGGGAAAAAGATTGAAGAGAAAGAAGATAGACAGCTACCATGAGATGGCAGGGGATTTCAGAGCTGAAAGCCCCTGTCCAAATACTAAAAATGGGAAAGGACTTGCAGAGATATTTTTTAAAATATAGTGATAGCAAACAAGAACATGAAAAGAACTTCAACATTATTGGTCCACAGAGAAATACAAATTAAAACCACAAGGAAACACCGCTCACACCCACTAGAAAGCCTTTAAAACAAAGCTGCCTCCTCCTCTGATAAAAGCCCAACCCTCCTACTGAGGGATGACAAGGCATTTATTCCTCATCCATAAGAGCAGAAAATGATGTGAACTCTTTGGAGAACAGTTGGGCAGATTCTCATAAAGAAAAGCTCAGACTGACTGAATGACGAAGGAAGTCCATTCCAGCTCTTTCCTGGAGAAAAATAAAGGCATGTGTTCACAAAATAAGATGGATAAAATGTTTATAACATATATCTCTTAACAGCCAAACCGTCATTTTATTGTGGTTCTGGTAAAAATGTTAACCAGAATTCTTGTTTGTTTTTTGGAACTGGTAATGTTCATGTGAATGAAAAGTAAAAATCACCATAAATTCTGTGGAAATTTGTGGGAGGGAACTTGAAAATTGTATAGTTATTTACTCAGCTAAAAAGCTAAAACATCGCAGTCCTGGGCATGAGAAGACAAACTGTACAGTGAGAGTGGGTGACAATTACAGACATTGTCCACCACCTGGATGAATTCACTACTTCACCAAGCTGGCATTGGAAGTAGGAAAGCGAGAGTAACAAATTCCTGCACTGAGATTTGAAATCAGAACAATAAAGTTGCCATATTAAAGAAAAGATGCTATTTCATATGTACAAAAAATTCCAAAATATTAAAGTTATAAATACAGAAATAAAAATTCTAATGCATTTCACAGGCAGGGGATGTTTTAACAACATAATGAAAGGGGAGTTTTCTGAAATAAAAAATGTAAACAATAAACTGTAAAGGAAAAATTCAATGATTTCTCCTTCACTCCTTAATTTTTAGAATTTTGTTCAGCAAAAGTCACATTTAAAATGGCATATAGAGAATCAGGAGACTGGGGAAGATGTTTGCAAGATATACAACTAGCAAAAGAGTAGAGCTCAGGATGTAGAAAGAACCCAAAATCATAAGGACAAGATAAATGACAAAGGAGATATACAAGCAAACAATAGAAGCTGCAAGTTTCCGGAAGAGGAATGACTATGGAACAAGTTCACAGAACCCCAGTGGCTCTGGGAATCAGGCAAATGCAGATGAAAATCACCAGGGATCTATACTCATACCCAAGAGGGAGTACCAATTTACAGACTCTCAACACACTCATGTTCTACTGAGCACCTGGAAAGGATTAAGAGGGTGAGTTTCATGTTATGTTTGTTTTATCACATCAAAAAATTGGAAAAAAAATAACAAAAAATGTGTCTCTTACAGCTCAAGGGCCAGAAGGCCAGGATCAAGGTATGGACAGATACTGTGCTCTGACGGCTGTGAGGGAGGCCGTGTCCAGGCCTCCGACTGGACTGCAGGTGACCACTTTCCATCCACGCCAGTCTTGGGCATGGTCTCCTCTGTGTCCTCTTGGCAATTCTTCCTCTTCTCAAAAGGGCATACAGCTAGATGTAGAGGAGAAAGAGTTAATTGGAAAATCAGAAATTCCTGTCAATTATTTCACTGTTTCTTCATAATGATCCAAAAGAAATCATCAGGACAGAAATTAATAGCTAAATCTATTTTTTAACATACATATATTAGGTGTGATCAAAAATACTGTGTTTAACTAAAATTGTATTACAGTGAAAGACACATTGCCATTAATCCTCTCAAAATACTCCCTTTTCCTTTTACTAGATATCCCATTGTTCTGGCCACTTTCTGAAGCAATTTTGGAAATGCTCGTTCATGAGTTTCTCTTTATAGTTGAGATAAAGTGTGATTTAAATGAGATACAGTCGTTGCTGCTGCTGTGTGCCATCCAACAGGCAGTTAGGTTTGTGAAAACATTACTGTGTGTCCTTATGTACTCGTTCACCAGGACTGGCACTGTGTGACTTCTGGCTTTCCCCGGTGTCAAATGGCCATGAAAAGGAGACATGCTGAATCTGCTCAGGACATGGAGGCAGCCTTGACAGGGCAACAACAGACACTCACGAAAGAGCACCTTCAGAACTGCTTCAGAAAGTGGCAAGAACAAAGGAGTAAGTGTGCTTGGGGGAGGGGGAGTATTTCACAAGAGATTAATGATAATGAGTCTTTTACTATAATACTGTATTGAACATTCACCCTATTTTTGATCACTGTTGTATAAAAAGCAACACAAGTTCCTAAAGTGAGGGGCCATCTAAATCCAAGGTATTTTCATCTTAGCATCACTAATCACACGGCAAAGACCTTTTTTGTAAATAAGGTTTTATTCTGAGGTTCTTAGTGAACACAAATACTATGAGACCCCATTCATCCCGTTACCCTGGCCAAGTATGAGCTCACTTAACTCCCGCAGTCAGCTGGCCTGCAGACTGGCTCAGCCTCATACACAGTTGTGAGCCCCTGGCTGGCTTCACAGCATCTGTCCTCTTGCTCGCATCTACCCAAAGACATGGCACCCGTCAGAGGAGGGATGGAGTAGCTTCCCGGTGCTGCTTCTGGCTGGGTCCGAGGCTGTAGCTTAGGGTGCGCCTGTGGAAACCACTCTGCTGTCGCTGATCTTCTCCTGGTGTTGCCCATGGCTCTCAGTCTTCCTGCCCGCTCCGGAGCCCCAAGAGTGGCCGACAGGGCCCTGGTGATCTGGGCCATCACCTCACAGTTGTGCCTGAAGCAGGTGACACTGAGAGGCGTGATCATCGGCTGCCTTGGTCCTGGGTTAAAACACGGATCGGCACTAGATAAAGAGGGGACTGTGCACCTCTCTAGTGATCTGAGGGGTGTGCAGGGTCCCTACGAGCTCAAGACCCCTATGCAAGCTGGAGTAGGGGCACCCCAGCTGCACTCTGAGTGCCTTGTCATGTGCGAGAAGCCTCCAAAACCACGGCCCCGGGACTGTCCCATCCACAGCACCGGGCACTTGTGGCCTCACGCCGACCTCAGAGGCACAAGTGTGAGCTGTGTTCTTAGTGGTGACTGTCGCTGAGCGTGAAGCACAGCGCTGATACTCATTATGCTTATTATGGAAAATTAGAATAGCTGGGTGCTTTATTTAGTCCAGGGAGGCCAAGCCTGCAATTAAAGAAAGTAATTTCGAATCGTGGCGAAATATTCATATTAAAAGTGTTGCAAGGACAGGAATCTAATTAAAATGAGTTAAAGAAAAGCTTTAAAAGATTCATATTTTATGATCTTTTTAAATAAAAATTAACCTGATTAGAGTGCTCTTAAAGGTGACACTTAAAAAAAAAAAGCTCCAAGCGATTTACCTACACTGGATTCCGACAAGACAGCTTGCTGTCTGCAGGCTTCCCTATTTTCAAATGTTATGAGTTTCTTCCGGCAGAGTTTTGTAGCGGTTAAGATGGAAATCCGCGTGCTTGCCGCCCTTTAAAGGGGAGAAAAGGAGGAGGAGGAGGAGGAGGAGGAAGAAGAAAGGAAAATAATCAATTTCGTATCAAATTTATTCCAAAGCAGAGAAGTGCATATTTTTTTTTTTTCTGATTGTGGAAAAAAGACATGCAGAGAGGGCAAAGGTCACACAGAGAGGAGACAGTATTGTGTAGGACCTGTCACGCATCACCACCTATTCTGACATGCACGGGGCCGTTTGTTGTCTGTCGAACATGCAAATTAAGTGCCTGCTGTCATAGCCAGCCGATATCTGAAAGTGGAAAATGAGACCACCTGTAACCAGTGAATGGAGTGATGGACAAGCATTCAGGCCTCGTCATCTTGGAGGCCATTCACGCCACCTCCGAATTGCATATGACATGTAAAAATCTTTTCTTAATATTCACAACCGGGAAGTTTGGGGAATTATGGAGGCTTCGACTGCTGCATCTAATGGGTTCTCCAAGCAGACAGCTGTGACTGTGAGCCGGCTTGATAATTAGGTGTCCAGGAAGATTTTATGCTACGAATCAGTTAAAAGGGAGAAAAGAAAAAGAAAATAATGGCAAGCAAAACTCACTGGGATGGAAATTGCATTAACCCTGTGTGTCTCTCTCCTCATCAGCATCCCTTAAACTGGGATTAATTTTCTAGATTAGCACCTTCATACCTCTCAGAGTGTAGGTTTAATTTGTAAACACATCCCAGCTCGCAGCAAGCAATGGCCAGCTAATTCCTGTAGCCAGCCGGGAGACGGGTGTTCTGCAGAAATGTGATGCCAATTTCTAAAGTCAGGCGATGACTCTCAGCTTACAGTAAAATTTTTTTCTATCAAAATGAAATTGTGAGAGGTATAGGCTATCAAAATAAGAGACAGAAGCAGAGAATGAAAACTACTTTCCCACAAATCAAAGTATTCAATGCACAGCCCTGGTCCTTTATGGTGTTTCTCTACTGGATGTTCATATTTGTTTGTGCACAGAAGCACCAAGGAGACTATCTATGCCAGAAGAACCAGAAAATAAAAAATTGATTGAGAACATGATGTTCCATGTGTTCAGATTGGAAGTAAATCGTACTAAGTGCTGGGTTGTTCTTAAACACGACTGGGTGATTTAAGGCACAAGGACATTTTTTTATCCAAAATACCACATTTGTGTCTCCTCAAGCATCAACTCCTTAATTCCAACTTGAACTTAGCTGGTGAAATCAAGACTGTGGTTCCCCAGGAAACGGGCTGCGTTCTTTCCCCAGACCTTTTAGAGACTAGGACTTTGACAAGCTGGGCCAACTCTGGCAAGAGGAGAGTCCCTGAGTTTCAGAGGGGGACTCACTCGGTCCTGAGCAGGGGCCCAGGTGCCTCTTTGTTCTGAATTTCTGCTCAGTTATTTCAATACCAGCACTTGCCTCCAGCGGTGTGTCTGTACATGACCCTTGGACTTATTTTTAGAATTTGTAACACTGATATAAGTTAAATCTAGGGGTGGACAGGCGCAGAAACAAGGGCCTCTGTCAAGGTTTGGATAAGATAATTTCACCCTTCCTCCATCTGAAGATCAGAAGGATTAAAAAGTCTCTTCTAAAAGGGCAAGCCCAA
Organism: Hystrix cristata; assembly: GCA_004026905.1. Classification (NCBI taxonomy): domain Eukaryota; kingdom Metazoa; phylum Chordata; class Mammalia; order Rodentia; family Hystricidae; genus Hystrix; species Hystrix cristata. The sequence continues at coordinate 110,292 of PVJO010004177.1, forward strand.
CATCCGTCATCTCTGGGCTCTGTAAATGACCCTTTGTTCCGCGCCCGTTGGGACAGGACAGCTGTCATTGTATTACCTCCAACCCTAACACCATTAGCGTCGACATGCTAACGATTGGCAACGCTCTCTCTCCTTTGACAATTATTTGGGACACCATGAGGCTTCAAGAGAGCAATAATAAAAATTTCTGCCCTCTTGACACTTGGATTCTAGTGAAGGGAAGAACTAAATTGCAAAAACAATAAAAGAGTAAAATGGTATGTTGTGACAAGGTCTACAGAGAAATGCACAATGTGGAGAAGTACAGAAGTGTGGTAGGAAATACCATTTAGAGGAATGCAGGGAAAACAAAAAGTATTACAAAAAGTTCCTTGTTTTACCCATTATTTGCAAGGGCAAGTACTTTAAAAATTTAAACAGTGTTACAAATGATGGAAAATGTCAGAAAAGCCCGTTTTCAACCATGTACTAAAGCCAGTCATTAACCACAACCACGGTTAAAAATGTAATTGCATATACTTATATTAAATGCATTACATTTCAGGGGAATTAATAAGCTTTTGATGTAAATCTTATATTCAAATTTGGCATATTTTCCATCCTTTATGGACCTGAGGTCATGTGGGTCTCTTGTAACTGTCCTGGAAAGTCTGTGCTAGTCTTTGCCCAACTCCATGCCCAGAAACATTTCATTTGTAGATTGAAATGGATGGTGGTAGGAATATTTACACCCTGGAAATTGGCAAAGACTTTGCATCCGGGTTTCCTCTCTCCAGCTGAGAGAGGGCTGCTGGTTAGCACTTGGGACAATCGCTGCAGACCCCAAGCCCACTTCATGATGTGGCCAAGAGTGCTGCTGTGGTCCTGGGGCACCAACATCTCAAACACAAAGGGCATCAAGCTTCAGTGGAGGGCAGTGGACTGGGGCCTCGTCCTCTCCTGAGTGCAGATGTGCTCTTAGCTGTATTTCTCTGTAGGGCCACGTCCTGCCTTTTAGAAGACCTTCCCCACCCATGCGCTTCCCCTCTCTTGGCCTGAAGGTGACTTTAGGGCCAGTAATGAGGTTCCCATCCTCATCAAAAGTGTCAGAACTCCAACGTGTCCAGGAAAATCCCAGAGAAGCATTGACAAAGATGATTTTAACCTGAAATGACTTCTCATTGAGAGAGGCAGAGGACATGGGACGTGGCGCCTACAAGGTTCTGGTACGTCAGGTAAGCGGTGTTTCTGACTTGACAAGCCTTGGATTCCTGGAGCTGCCACAGGAAGTGAGTTACACCAAGAGGTAGGCCTTCTCTGATCCTGATCTTGGCACCCTCCATGCCTGAGAACACCCCTTTGAAAGCACCCGGGCTCTTCACTGTACAGCAGGCAACAAAGAAGCCCCTGGACCACCAAGGGGCTGTTCCTGTGCCTGGCTGAGGCTTCCCAGGGCGGTGCAGGAGAGGGTAAAGGGCTCTGCAGTCTGGGAAGGAGGCGGGAGTCAGCTGAGAAAGCCCGTAGCACCTTTCCCTTATGCCGAGGGCTACACCCTCTAAATCTACTTCAGAGCAGCACTGGCTGGGAAGAGATTTAGGGGACACTTGCACTTATTTTGTGGAAAAAAGCACGAATATTTTTACAGATATGATTAGAGGAAATTTTGTAACAAAACCATGGGCTGATTGACCCATCTATTCTGGGTTCCACAGGATGACTGAGAAACACATTGAGAAGAAAGATTCCGTTTCAGCGAAACACCCCAGTCACACCTGCGTGGCCCATTTGCTCGGACTTTTTATTTTGGTCCAGTTTCAATTAATATGGGACAGTGAAACTTTAATGAACAGTCCACTCAGAGGAAAACATCTTTCCCTGCCCCTTGTCCTTAGGACCACATGTGCCCACATCTGCACAGCAGCCACAGCTTTGCAGGGTTGTGATTGTGTGCCTGTGTGTGTGTGTGCGCGCGCGCGTGTGTGTGTGTGTGTGTGTGTGTGTGTGTGTGTGTGTGCAAGTCAGGGCACAGGGAGAATGAAGTAGTGGACGGCGTGGAGGCCCAGGAGTTGCAGCTGTGTGGGTCCCCGGCAGGCTGCTGGGGTCAACAGAGTCACTTTACCTGAGGGGGCACAATGGCTGTGTCTTCGGTGATGGGCAGGTGGATTTTTAACACTTATTCTTCAGGCTAACAGGCAGTTTTACTCCCAGCAGTCAAACAACACTGAGAGGTGGAGGAAGTACAGGAAAGAGGCGAAGGTGATGGGAATGCCTCCTGCAGCCAGGGCAGAGGGCTCTGCATGGGGCACTGCGGCCAGCCCTCACCTTTCCAGGCTGCCGCAGGCTCCAGCATCCTCCCAGGTGCAGGGTAGCTCTGGTCGGCACCACAGGATGCCCCAAGCTGCTGGTGAAGAGTAGGGTGGCATGCCTCAGTCTCATCTAGAATTCACGGTGGGTCTGGGAGAAGAACTTCCTTTGCTTTTTTCTCTTCCACAGTAGAATTGGTTTATTTCTTTATTTATGGATAGACTAAAAATTTTAATTTTTTTTTTGTTTGCAATACACACCAATTATATTCAGCTTTGGAGACAACTTACTCTTGAAGGCCATGCAAAGTTTTTTATTTTTTTCTTATCCTTCTTCAAAAAAAAAATCACTCTTGTGCCTTGCATTACACTCAGCAGTTATCAAATCTACATTTCCAAGCCCAGGAGCAAGACACTG